>JAWZYV010014793.1:0-70821 GCA_038373885.1 Cheiracanthium punctorium
TAAATAAGTTTAGATGAAGTGCCCCGAAAATATTTCTGGTTTAATAGAGGTACAAGGAAGTCATGTGGTGTCCATATCAGATTTATTAGTTCAATGATTTGATATAAAAAAGAATCATAATAAAAGGAGCAGTATATAGATTTTTACAGTTATATTCTTCCATGATGATTGAAGAGAATTTTTTTTCAACATCGTAAATTACAGTGTTATTTGAAAATATGTTTTCACATAATTTACACAGGAACCAGACTACATGCAAGCGATAGATATTAAAAAAATCAGATGTCAGTCAGCCAATTTAAATTACTTTAGAAGTTATTTACACAAAAATTGAAAGAAAAAAAAAAGCATCATATTTGACAATATTTGGCTGCATAAAATGATTTAGGTTCTTGAATCTAAACAGCAGATAAGAACAATATTCATAGAAAAATTGCTACTGGCATATTATCCCGGCACTCAAACAAGACAAGCAATTTCTCGCCAAGATAAATGCTGATCACATGAAATAATTAATGGTTTCGAATACGATTGGCAATAGTTTCCAGCACATTTGATGAAAAAATACCTACTTTGTCGGAAATGACCACCGGAATAATATGTAAGTATCAAAAAATCTTCAGAATAATTTCTAATCCTAATATCAGCTCCACACAGAACAGAGTGGAAATAGTTTTAGGTAAAAGAATAAGGATTTATTTAAACGAAGTATACAGTTTAACCATTTAATCTGTCCATGGACACGAGAACAACAACAGTATAATCTTGATTTCACGAATTCAAAGAAACAACAGAAAGAATTGAGATAAGAAGGTGAAATAAAAGAGAGTGTCAGTTTAATAGAAAAAAACATTTATTGAAGATATTTAAGTTCCACTCCATACCTAATTTAGAATACTGCAAAAGAATAAAAAGGCTGGTAGCCAAGTTTAGTGATTTTGAAAAAGTAGATTCTATAGTTTTTTTTTTTTTTTTTTTTTTTTTTTTTTTTTTTTTAGCATAAGCAACAATAAGTTATCATACATTAACACATCACATGCCAGTTTCAACATAAGAAACTTCCTGTTTTATTTATTTATTATTATTATTTTAATAAACCAACCACTGGTACAAAACTAGTTCTGTAAACAATGTATAAATTGACTTTTTAATCAAAATATGTTTTTAAAAAATAATTAACAAACCAATTCTTTCATGTTTTTTTATTGATTTATTCTAATGCATTTTATATGCACATTTAATAACAGAAACCACACCAGAAAGTGTTATCCATAGAAAGCATGCACTAAAATTCATGTCAATCTAAGGATAAACCTATCTAGTCATAGTCATAGCTTCAAATTACATTGGAGACAAATTATCCATATATTTAAAAATCATGAAAAAATATCACAATCCTAAACTAGAAACAATATCTAATTTTGCAATTAGAGTTTAATTAGTTGCTGGCAGCTTTAAAATTTCTTCCATATTTCTAAATAAATAATGTACATTCTTTCGTGCACATCACAGTGCACAGTTCTTCACAGTGGGGCTGCGTTCGTAATCCGAAAACCCAATGAACCTCCTCAGATTACATGTAGTTTATACAGATTACTGAGATTGCTAAATAATACATTTAAGTAAAGAAATAGCATGCGCAGAACGATGCGCGAAGCTGTCACTCAGCTGACGTCAGAGATACGTCACGTCGAAATGCTCTATAGTAGCAATCCTAGTAGATGACTCACCCACGTATTTTCAAGCGCATCTGCTTGTTTGGCTAAGCGTTCAAACATTGTTAAATACAAGCCTATATCACTTTAATCTGGATTAAATTTTTGCATCAAGTGGTGGAGTTCCAATTTAGGTTTCACTTGTACACTAGTACAATTTTGATTGGCGACAGGAATTGCAGCTCTACCTTCCATTTCGATACATAATTTTTGGAGTTCAAATTCCATCTCATCCTTACGTTTACGTTCTTCCATTTCCATTTCCTCTCGCAGTAATTTTTCTGTCATTTCTTCTTGGCGCTTTCTTTTAGCCAGTTCTCCTCTATCTTTTCGCTCATTAATTATCGTAGCTAACTATTCCTTGGCGCAGTTTTCGTCATACTCTTTACTTACCAAAATCATTTTTTTCAGATCACTAATTTTGAGATCGTCATTAACTTGTTCACCTAACTCTTCGGCTAATACTTTTAAGTCACACTTCTTTGCTTTTCCAAACAGAAAAATGTTCAATTTCTTAATTAATTCAAAAACGAATTCGTATTTAAACGTACACTTGAAAAAAATAAAACTTATACTATCTTCTTATCGTAAGTTATCTTCTCGTACTTATCTTATCGTAAAATCGGGATTAGTTTATCCCACTTCTGAATTGTTAGCTCAACACACTAACGTAAACGTATTAAAGACAAAACAAAACATTTATTTCTAACATAACGTAAAGCGTTAACTTGAACTAATTCATACATGTACCGTAACTTGAATTTTATACAACACACTACGTACTTTTCTTTTTCTAAATACCATCGCTTATACGTTGCCACCAGTGAATTGTATTACACTCTCAATATAATTAATCGTGCTCGTGTCAAAAATGTGTGATAATAAAAGAAATATTAGCATTAAGAAATGTTTAGTGTCTACAAAATAAAATAATCCAACTTTTATTTGAGTAAAATAAATAATACACCAATATAAATAAATAAATAAATTTATGAAATTATAGCAATATAAATAAATTTAAGGGGCGTATCAGCAATAAGTACCTCTGAATCTATTTTTAATGTAAGACATGAATTATTTTTATGTCTTACTACTGAATTATTTAATATTTATTTGTACGCCCTCCAAAAAAAAAGTATTCGAGCCAGAGAGAAATTTCCTATTTTAGATTTGAGAATGATGGTTTTGAAAAACGCACAACTTGATATAAATAAAGCCATATTTATACATAGCCTAATTCATATTGTTGCCGAATTACTCTGCTACTCCTGGGGTTCGTCGTTCTAAAGTCCTGTTGGTGTAGAAAGTTCAAGTAAAAAGTCACTTGTCAGGATGGAATATAACTTTATTGCTTCCAGAACTTCGTGGAACAATCAGCTGTACAAAATTCACAAGCACAATCTAGCAGTAACGTGCTTTTAACAATCCGCTTGGGTCAGAAGCTCTCACAAATGCTCTATTTCTCACACAAAATAAGGCACTTTCACAGGCAAAAATTCAGTGAAAATATACGAGAAATAACACTAACAGTCTCTCAAGACTCAGCGATGAAAAATGCACACACAGCACTTAAATTCAAAGCTTCACGAACAGCGCGAAACACAGCTTTCTTCACAAAGCAAGCGGACTCTCACTGACAGCTCTTCGCACATTGAGCGTTCAACTCGCACTGTACTTTCGGGGCAATGCGCGGTTCTATATATATCCGAGGCAAAAGCTGCGAGCAGCTTCCAGAAGTCAATTTCTCGAGGATTCTACATAAAGCGTGAATTTTGATTATGTCATAGAAGACAAATGTTAGGTTATTATGCGTTTTTAATGCAGGAAAAACAACTTCCAGGCCCCATTGGGAAAAACGCGCCAAATGACCAAAAAGTCGCCAAGCGTGGTGACTTTTGGCGAAACATCGCCAACTTTGGCGCCAAAAATAAGTCCTCAAAAGTGAAGAGATCTAAGCTCTAGGACTAATATTTCTCGAGATTTCTAGAACCTCCATTGAAAAACAATGACAAACCGAAACCTCCATATCTCCTGTTCTACTTGGCCGATTTTGATGCAACAAAAAGCAAAATTTATCTATTTGAAGCGTAGAATACGAATTTTAAACCATTTTAAGCCACGGAGCAGCGGGTTGCCCCGAAAATTCGTAACATTGCCCCCTTCCCAAGGACTGCACGTCCCGGGCAGTACAATCCCTAGTTAGGAGGTCACACAAGTACCTACACTGTATAACACTTAACAAGATCTGAACAACATAATTCAAGCAAGTAATCAATAGCACAATAAGCAAATACACATTAATAAATAAATAATCAACATAATAAATAATTACACTGTAATAAATCATAAACATAATAAACAAATACGGATTAATGAAAACTAATATATTACAAATATGTACACTAAACATGGTGTAAGTAGTGAGTGAAAGAGAGTTGAGGAAAGAGGAAGAGAAGGGAAAGACAGGAAAGAAATGAGAGATGAAAGAAAAGAGGAATTACGCCATAGTGACCATGGTCTGAGCTAATTACAACTGCGGTAGATGGCTAGCCGATCGTAATGTACAACTCTTGGCTTCGAGTTTGGTGACTTACGAATCCGTACGATGACGTCATTCAGCCGGTTTAGGACTGTGTAAGGACCGTCCCACGGCGATTGCAGCTTGGGAGACAGGCCTTTCCGTCGAGTAGGATTCCATAGCCAAACTTTGTCACCTGCGTTGAACTCGTGTCCCGTAGCCTTCGTGTCGTAACGAGTCTTCATCTTTTCCGTGTTCAGGTTGATCCGCTCCCGAGCAAAATGATGCACATCTTCAAACCGGGCCCGAAGGTTTTCCACGTACTCCTCTGGCGATGAAGGCGCATCTGGAGGGAGCACCCACCGGGGGAGCCGACCGCGAAAGCGGTTTTCAACTAAGAAACCCCCGGAGGAGACCTAAAACCGCGCCGTCACGGCCAGAGGAGGAGGAACTATCAGCGGAAAATTAAAGCCATGCGCGACACTATAACACATTTAAATCTTTAAAGTAATATTTGTGCATCATAAATTATCAAACCCCTATATACATACATATACAAATATGCACATCCATATTTTCCAATACTATTATAATGCTGTGTGAGGATACAAATTGCAATCTAAACATACAACTTAAAATACATTAAAAACAAAAACAACAATATATATACATATATACACATCCACATGCACACACATATTCACATATATACACATATATTCGCAATGTAATACTGGCGCCTTCACATAAACATTGAAGCCGTCATATAACATAAAATAGCAACATCCCATAAATATAAGTAAGTTCATCCACATATTGCGCATCACACTAGTACTGTTATGGTAAATTTTTCATCTTAGATATTCTAAATATAGCCTCTGCAATTCAGCGTAAATAAGACATATTTGCCGTAAGTAGTTTTTACATTGCGTTAAAAATAAAAATTGTTGATATATATCCATACTATTATTAGATCTGAAGTGATGTGGCATTATGGGACAGTTTTCAAAAATATAGTGCAATGGGTGACCCTGACGGCCGCATATACATAGATCATTATCCAGTTTTTCAATCTTATACATATAAATCGGAAAATAACCGTTGCCAGTCAGAAAAGGAACAATAACAGGATGAATGATTGTTTGGGAAAATTTCACAGTTTTAATATAATTATATGTGTAGCGACCATTACTTGAGTTAATCCATTCATCTTGCCAGGTATACATTGCGCATCTGGAGGGCGGCCGAACACTAGATCGGCGAGAAGACGAAGATCTCTGCCGAACAGCATCTGGGAAGGTGTGAAGCCGGTAGTCTCATGGACGGCGCTCCTATAGGCCAGCAGGAAGAGGGGGAGTTTCTTGTCCCAGTCCTCTTGATTCCTAGATACCAGAAGCGAGAGGTTGTTTAAAATTGTGCGATTGAACCTCTCCACCATGCCGTCGGATTGTGGGTGTAAAGGCGTAGTCTGGGTTTTGTCCATTCCGAGAAGTTGGCATAGTCCTTTAAAGACTGCAGAGGTAAAGTTCGTTCCTTGGTCGGAATGAAGTTGCAGAGGGGTTCCATATCTGGAAATCCATTCTTGCACCAGTACCTCTGCTCCGGTCGGGGCCATTTAGAGAAATAGTCAATGACAACTAGGATGTATTTGTTGCCGTCCGAAGTTCGCGGAAGAAGTCCCAAGATGTCGAGGGCAATCCTCTCAAAAGGCGCTCCTACATTATAACGATGTAGTCTTCCACGGCTTCGTTTCTTCGGGCCTTTACGGGCGGCACAGGCGTCACAAGCTTGACACCACTTTTCGACGTTGCCTCGAGCCCTAACCCAGTAGAAGCGCTCGCGAACTTTCTGCAGGGTCTTCATTACGCCAAAATGGCCTCCAGTGTAGCCATTATGAAGTTCTTCTAGAACCTTCGGAATCCTCGAACGAGGTTACTAACCGGAGTTACAGTACTAACTGCCATCGGAGCATCTTGCTGTCGTCCGACTCCCATTTACGATACAGGACTCCATTACTCAGGCGAAGCGAATCCCATAAAGCCCAGTACTGTTTTGTTGCTGGACTGTAAGATGATATTTCTTGCCAACTGGGCTTAGCGCTGGATTTTTCCATAAATTCCACAATAGGTTTGATGTCGCTGTCTGCTAATTGGTCCGCCCGAACATTTTCGTCACTCCAGGAATCTTGAGATGGTGCCGATGATGTAACTTGGCGGACAACGGGATGTTTCAGATGGTAATTTTTCTCTGCCCTGGAGCAATAGCGACAACTGTCTATGCAGGGCCTTCTCGACAAAGCATCTGCATTTCCATGAGATGACCCTTTCCGATGACGTATGTCGATGTCATATTCTTGTAATCGCTGTATCCACCTGGCTATTTGGCCCTCTGGATTCTTGAAATTTAGAAGCCAGGTTAAAGAGGCATGGTCCGTTCGGAGCAGGAACTTTTGGCCGTACAGGTAATGATGGAAGTGCTCCACGGCTTTAATGATAGCAAGAAGTTCCTTTCTCGTAGCACAATAGTTACGTTCTGCCTTTGAAAGGCATTTGCTCCAGTAAGCAATGACGTGTTCTTGGCCCTCTATCTCCTGGGACAAAACTGCTCCAACACTCTCCTTACTTGCGTCTGTGTCCAGGATAAATGGCTTGTCAGGGTGAGGATACGACAGGATCGGCGAAGATGTTAAAGTCGTCTTCAGTTCGTTGAATGCGTCCTCACATTCCTCAGTCCATAGAAATTTCTGTCCAGTCTCGGTCAATTTGTGAAGAGGTCTTGCAATTTGAGAAAAGCCCTTCACGAATTTTCGATAGTAAGTACACAGACCGAGAAAACTTCTTAAGTCATGGATATTCTCGGGACGACTCCATTTCTGGACTGCGGACGTCTTTTCGGGATCCGTTCGGACTCCGTGGGCGGATATTATGTGCCCGAGGTAACGTACTTCCCGACGAAACAAATTGCACTTCGATGGACTTAGTTTCAAGTTTGCCTCTTTTAATTTTTGCAGTACCTTTCGAATGTTCTCGAGATGCTCTTCGAAAGTCCTTCCGACGATGATGATATCGTCCAAATAAACGAGACATGCATCCTAGGAAAGTCCTCTCCATTAGTCGCTCGAATGTAGCAGGTGCGTTGCAGAGTCCAAAAGGCATAACTTTGAACTGCCATAACCCTTGTCCCGTGGTGAACGCAGTCTTTTCACGGTCGTCGGGATGAATTTCCACTTGCCAGTAATCACTTTTCAGATCCAGAGTGGAAAACCATTCGTTTCCCGAAAAGTGTCCAAAGTGTCGTCTATCCTGGGAAGAGGGTAGCTGTCTTTCTTGGTAATGTCATTCAGACGTCTGTAGTCAACACAGAACCGGGTGGAACCATCCTTCTTTCGGACCAAAACAATTGGCGAGGCCCAGGGACTAGTCGACGGCTCGATGACGTCATCACGCTGCATCTCCTCTAAAAGTCTGCTCACCTCTTCTTGCTTAGCAAACGGCAGCCGCCTAGGATGTTGCTTGATGGGAGAATGGCTGCCTGTATCTATCCTATGTTGAGTTAAGCTCGTACGGCCAAAGTCACCCGAAGTTCGGGAGAAGAGGTCTTCAAATTCAGCTATTACTTTCTCCGCAGCGCTTCTCTGTTCTGCCGTTAACTCCACGTCTTGTATTAATTCCTTCGTCAGGCACTCGGAAGATTTAGCTGTCGTTTGGCTGATATTCTTATTAATGCAGGTAACGGGAGTGCATGTCGCCAACACTTCATTTTTCTTTATCACCTTCGACTTGTCAGTCACATTTACTACTCTAACTGGAATTTCTGTTCTCGACAAGTCCACAAGTGATGCTCCCACAAGTACTCCTCTGACGGAATCACTATTGTTTGGGTGTTCGTATAATCCCAAGCGGAATTTATTGCTTTCTTTACTGTTCCAGAAATTATTGAATCAGTTCTGGGAGGTAGAGTGATATCAGTCTGGGCTATTATTTGCTGAACAGGCAAAACAGTTTCATTTCTAATATCGAACGCAGCTATTTCTTCTGAGTCTAAACAAAGCTCATTATTCTTAAAGTCCAAATTAAATTTGTGCGATTTTAAAAAGTCGAGTCCGAGAATAAAAGAGTCTGTAATATTGGCGACATATACCACATGGTCGTATCTGGCATTTCCAAACGTGATTTCTACTTGCGCTTTTCCGCCCACTTCGATCTTGTCACCTGTCACAGTCTGGACCTGGAGGGTCAGCCAGGGCGGAGTCCAGATAATCTTCAAATTTAATTTCTTGGCCAGATCCGTCCTTATGATGGTTACGTTCGCTCCAGTATCAATCACCAAGTGGCATGGGGAACCATTAACGTATCCCAGTACGAATAGTCCATCACTGCCGCCATTCACTGATAAAATCTGTAATACTTTCAAACGAGGCTTTTGAATATCCCTCAGCCTCTGTTCCTGAAAGTCGTCTCTTTTCTGTCTTCCTTCATGGGCTTCTCTGGTGCATTGATAATTGCGATCTTTACGACGAGAGTTCTTTTGTGCGTCACAGTATTTTCGTAAATGCCCCTCGCTGTTGCACCTCCAACATTTCACTTTTCTTGGCTCTGACTGTTCTTGTCGTTCCACCAGATTTTCCAGGGTCTTTAATTTGTTCTCTAATCTCTCCATTTCTCCATCCGTAGGCTCCTGGAATGACACAGCTCTAACATTATGCCGCTCTTTTCTTACGGCCAGCTGAGCTGCCTCTAGCTTCATGGCGAATACGAGGGCAGACCTGAGATCTTCATAATCCGCCAAGATCAATGTTTTCTGAATTTCAGAGTCCAAGAGGCCTTCAATAAAATGTTGCACTGCAACTTCTTCTCGAACGTTATCAGGATAACTGCCATAGGCTAGATGACACAGCCTATCTATGTCGGAAGCCAGCTCTTGGAGGGTCTCGCCAGGTCTTTGCATACTTGACTTAAGTTGGATTCTACTATATTCTTCCTAGCACTTCTCTCCGAATTTCATCTCCAAGGCGCTTGCGAGGGCGTCAAAATCTCCTATCTTTGTCGCCCCGATGGTTTGTAGTACATTAATTGCGTCTCCGCTAAGGGAATCGGCCAGTTGGTCCGCTTTCTCGGACTCGCTCCAACCATTAGCTTTGGCGACGATCAAGAATTGGGTCTTGTAAGCTTCCCAGGGAATCTTTCCATCATAGGTCGTTAGTTTCACTGTTGGGCGGCGTGACGACAACTTTATGTTTTCAGGTAATTTTCCCATCTTCACTAGAGGGTCAAGTTTTTCCTCAATTTTATTCTCAAATTCTTCACGCAACTCTTTCACGTTTCTTGCTTGGCTTTCTTCTACACTCATGTCCATAAATTAAGGATAATTCAGAATCACACAGAAATTGATCTCTAAAATAAAAATTTCACCTGTGGAATGATCACACACATCTTGAAGAAGAATATGCAAATTACAGGAAACAACCAGATGGCGTGGATGGTACGTCACAATGACGAGAGTGTAAGAGAGGGGTATATAAGGAATGGTGGCAAAGAAGTAAAATTGTTCACAAGCGCTGTGAAAGCCTTTCAGTGCAAAAACCGCATAGTTATGGCACAAAGGAGGCATTTGGATGATGTTTTACGTGGCAGAATTATCGGACGACTGGAATGTGGACGTACCCAGCTGGAAGTATCCGAGGAACTTGGAATCGCCCAGAGTGTCATCTCCAGGCTTTGGCAACGATTCCAAGATGATGGTAATGTGAGTAGACGTTACAGCACAGGTCGCCCCCGAGTTACAACGCCGAATGAGGACCGCTATTTGGCAGTTACTGCCAAAGGAAACAGACGGAGTACAGCATCAGACCTGTCTCGTCAGCTCTCTTCAGCTACCGGTACGACAGTTTCAAGGCAGACCGTGTACAGACGCTTAGGGCACATTGGTCTATATGCTCGTAGGCCTGTCAGATGTGTTCCACTTACCGCAACTCACTGTCGCCTGCGATTAACCTGGAGTAGAGAGTAGTGGTCCAGGTTTAGTTTGGAGTCTGATTCCCGCCGGACATTCATCTGGAGAGCGCCAGGTACCCGTTACCACCAAGAGAACACCATTGAAAGACACCGTTACGGTGGTGCCGGATGGCTCGTTTGGGGAGGAATTATTCTTGGTTCTAGAACTGACCTGCATGTTCAGAGTGTAACGATGACAGGCCACATCTATCGGGATGTCATTCTGGAACAACATTTACGTTTGTTTCGGGGCACCATGGGTGCTGAATTTGTGTTTATGGATGACAACGCCCGTCCTCACCGTGCAAATATTGTAGACGAATGCCTTCAATCGGAGGATATCACCCGTATGCATTGGCCAGCGTACTCACCGGACTTGAATCCAATAGAGCATGTGTGGGATATGCTTGGCCGACGAATTGCAGCCCGTCAACCCCCTCCCACCTGTCTACCGGAACTTCGGAGTGCATTGCTTGATGAGTGGTGTAATATTCCCCAAGATCAGATTGATCATTTGATACTCAGCATGCCTAGGCGTTGTCAGGCCTGTATTGCATCGTCCGGGAGACATACTCCGTATTAACCATCCTACTAACCATGTTATACTGTTTTTTGTAAATAGGTTCTTTTTTGAAATTTGGTCAAGGGAGTAAAACTTGCAATTTTTATTAATTATGTCAAACATATAGCATCTTTTTTGCTCTTTACTTTTTGTTTAATAAATAGACTTTACAAATAAGTCAAATTTGTTTTGCTTCTTTCTCTTTCTTTGCCTGAACTTCATTATCCTTAATTTATGGACATGAGTGTAGTATCGACATTCTCTTCTCCATATTTTCTTGATTTGTCTGTATTTTTTCCTCCAGTCCGGATTTCATTTCTTCCACTCCGGCTTCTATTTTCTGCTCCAGTCCGGATTTCATCTCGTCGTGTGCGGCTCTTAATTCTTCCAGTCCGGTCTTCACATCGTCGTGTGCGGCTCTTAACTCCTCCCATCCGGTTTTCACTTCATTGTGCGCTGTCTTTAACTAGTCCAATCCGGATTTCATCTCGCCTTGTGCAGCTTTAATCTCATCTTGTCCGGTTTTTCATCTCTTTTTTTATCTCATCTTGTCCGGCTTTCATCTCTTTTTTTTATCTCATCTTGTCCAGATTTCATTTCCTGCATCATATTCATGAGCTTTTAAAGTTGTTCTTCCATTTTTTGTCTAGTCAAAACCATAAACTGGAAAATTAAAGTCCTTCTTTAGAACCCCGATTCTGACACCAAATGTTGACGAATTACTCTGCTACTCCAGGGGTTCGTCGTTCTAAAGTCCAGTTGGTGTAAAAAGTTCAAGTAAAAAGTCACTTGTCAGGATGGAATATAACTTTATTGCTTCCAGAACTTCGTAGAACAATCAGCTGTACACAATTCACAAGCACAATCTAGCAGTAACGTGCTTTTAACAATCCGCTTGGGTCAGAAGCTCTCACAAATGCTCTATTTCTCACACAAAATAAGGCACTTTCACAGGCAAAAATTCAGTGAAAATATACGAGAAATAACACTAACAGTCTCTCAAGACTCAGCGATGAAAAATGCACACACAGCACTTAAATTCAAAACTTCACGAACAGCGCGAAACACAGCTTTCTTCACAAAGCAAGCGCACTCTCACTGACAGTTCTTCGCACATTGAGCTTTCAACTCACACTGAACTTTCGGGGCAATGCGCGGTTCTATATATATCCGAGGCAGAAGCTACGAGAAGCATCCAGAAGTCAATTTCTCGAGGATTCTACATAAAGCGGAATTTTGATTATGTCATAGAAGACAAATGTTAGGTTATTATGCGTGTTTAATGCAGGAAAAACAACTTCCAGGCCCCATTGGGAAAAACGCGCCAAATGACCAAAAAGTCGCCAAGCTTGGCGACTTTTGGCGAAATATCGCCAAATTTGGCGCCCAAAATATGTCCTCAAAAGTGAAGAGATCTAAGTCTAGGACTAATATTTCTCGAGATTTCTAGAACCTCCATTGAAAAACAATGGCAAACCGAAACCTCCGTATCTCCGGTTCTAATTGGCCGATTTTGATGCAACAAAAAGCAAAATTTATCTATTTGAAGCGTAGAATACGAATTTTAAACCATTTTAAGCCACAGAGCAGCGGGTTGCCCCGAAAATTCGTAACAATATTCTATGGTAAATAATTTTTAATATGCGAAAGCAACGTAGGAAATTTCTCTCTTGCTCGAATACTTTTTTTGGAAGGTGTACATAAAAATAATCGCCATCGTATAAACTTAAGGAGCATATCAACAACAATGCCTCAGCCAGCAGTAAGAATCTCTGACTCTATTTCTAATGTAGTACATAAATTATTTTTAAGTACAAATAAAATAATCCAACTTTTATCTGAGTAAAATAAATAATACACCAATATAAATAACTAAATAAATTTATGAATTTATAACAATATAAATAAATTTAAGGGGCGTATCAGCAATAAGTACCTCTGAATTTATTTTTAATGTAAGACATGAATTATTTTTATGTACACCTTCTAAAAAAAGTATTCGAGCAAGAGAGAAATTTCCTACGTTGCTTTCGCATATTAAACATTATTTATTGACAACTTGATTCAAGTTGTGCTTTTTTAAAAAACTCTATTACTCGCAAATCTAAAATAGGAAATTTCTCTCTTGCTCGAATACTTTGTTTGGAGCGTGTACAAATAAAATAGTGCTACCTTTATTTGAGTAAACATTATAATACATGTTTTCAAAATCTTTCAGAAGGATACTACAAAATTAATTACTAGCAAAGTTTGGAAACTTTCAGGCATATTGTTTGTATGCCTATTAATGTTATAATCATGAAAACACTTTCATTCGTTTTATAGAGATAAATATCTGTTATTCCATTCCTTCTTGAAAGTGCATATAAATAATATTAAAATGATGGTTTGTTAAAAAAAAAAAAAACATTTTTTTTCCCCCGCATGCTTTATGTAATGTAAATGATGCTACCGCTAGTAATTTCTATTTCTAACCAGTCATCAACAAAATATCTAGACGGATTAAAATTCAGATAATTATAAGACAAGCAAAATTTATGAACCATATTAAAACCCAGTTAATATTTCAATAGTTTGCTCTCAATTGCATTTTTGAAAATATACTTTTCTAACATGTTTGTAGAATCAATACAGTTATATTTTAAAATTTTATGAATATTAGTCACTTTAACATTATTAATAAATATGTTGTGGCGGCACGATAACACCTCCGCGCACACAACACCCGGCAATTGAAGGCCGGTCGAATGGGTACCTTTTGGCCGAGCCGGATTGCGCCTCATTCTACCACCCATAAGTCCCTGGGTTCAAACCCAGCTCTCGCAGCACCTCTCCCTACATTGATGACCCGGACAACGAACACGCATTCTCCTTCTTGACTACAGCGACAGATGGCGCCAGCACCGCCCTCTTCCATCTCTCGATCGGCTCTTTCAAAGTCCGCAATAAGCGGCAGCGACAGATGCTGTAAAAGTAACGAAAATATTAATACCCGTACGTATTCGTTACTCTAAACTCACTACCGGTTACTAAGAATTCGTTACTCGTTACTTTCATTACTAGTTCGAACGCGAGAAACAAGTCTTATAGCGCGTATCTAGAGGAGGGGGCTGCTGCCCTCCTTTCCCCCAGACAGCACATAAGCTTAAATCAAGCTTGGCATTTCTTTGAATTTGACGCATTAATGCAAGCTTGACAGTTCAACTCATTCTAAGCTGGCAGCAAGCTTGCAGGAGTCAAGTTGAATTGTCAAGCTTAAATACAGCTTGATTTAAGCTTGGCAATTGCAACTCGCTTGATTTTTCCTTTTTAAAGGAGCGTTGATGGCGCCATCTGTGAAAGAGAATGGACATTAATTGCCTAGCGTCCTCAAATTTGCTGAAAGTTCGTAAAAGATGTGTTTATTTTATTACCAGTGCCATATTACCGGCAAGACAAACGGGGCAACTGCCCAGGGCCTACAGATTTTAGGGCCCAAAAATCTTACATCTTACACTTTTGTAGTTTTAAAATAAAATTACAAAGGATAAAAAAATTCAGAAGTTAAATAATTTTTTTAATTATAAAATATGAACAATGAAAATAATTCTAATTTACATTTGTATAAATTAATTTAAACTTATTTTTAATTCTTCGAAATGCTCTATATCGATATAGCATACCAATATGTAGGAAAATAACTAACCACATTTGTAAAGAAAATTTTTAGCGTTAAAAAATAGTGAAATTTTTCAATTATTTGTTATTCTAAGAAATATTTACAAAAATGACTAACGTGTTTGTATTCCATACATGTTATGTTAGCAACTGTGATATAGCATTTCGAAGTAACGTTTAACTATCTGTTTCTTTGATTTCAGATTACTTAACACAAAATTTGTGTTAAGTAAGTAAACCCATTCTATATTTCCAAATATGGAAATTCTTCAAAATAAAATACAATTATACTAAAATTGATTTCAAAATCAGCCGTTTGTCTCGATTTTGGCCAGCGGCAGTATTGTTCATGAGTGTTGCGAAAGTTTTAAAACATGTGTTGCTCTTAAGTTTATATTATCTTTATTTCCCTATTAGTAGAGTCTCTAAATCACACATGAAATTATTTTAATTTTGATGCATCCCATGGAAAAAGAAAAAAGACAAATAACATATCGCCCACTTATCAATCTGGCCAGAAAACCGCTTAATAATTCACTTCAAACTTTAGTCATAGCTGCACAAGGCTCCGGTGGCTGAATGGATAACGCGCTCGGCTACGAACCGAAAGGTCCCGGGTTCTATTCTAGCTACGGACACTCGATGGAAACAGATTAAAATAACTTAAAATTACAGCATAGAGGGGGGAAAATGCGCGGAAAAATAAAGTATGTGGGGCGCGTTCGCCCCGTGTATTTAGAAATTTTTTTTTTTGGGAAAATTTTTAAGCTTGAAATGTCAAGCTTAATGCAAGCTGGGCAAGTGTAAACTAGAACACTTGTTTGAAGCTTGCATCAAGCTTACACGCCTGGAATTTTCAAGCTTATTGACTTGATAAATCAAGCTTGCTGCAAGTTTGCTGTGCTGTCTGGGACTAAATCTGACCCTTTACCTAGCTTACAATGTGATATTTATTTACAACTGAAACTTAGCAATTTGACACACTCACATATCCCTCCTGAAATAAAATACTAGCTACGCCCCTGTACATAGCATTACGTACGATTACGAATGTTTAAAATACTACATACAATTACATTTTATTTATTTTTTTTTTTTGGTTTAAAAACAAATAAAAATATCATACATTATTTTTTGACTTTAAAGCGTAAGAGTTGTATTTAGAGCTTATTTTTTCTGATTAATACAGTGAAACCTGTTTTTAAAGACCACCACTGGGACCAAGAAAATGTGGTCTTTAAGTGGGGTCGGTCTTTAAATTCAGGTAATACGATACATTTTGACAAAATTTTAAGCGTACTTAATTTTATCAACAGAATTGGAAATTATTTGATAATTACCTGATTATCACTGAAAAGGCTTTTATATAGATATAACATAATAAAAAGCATGTGCGTACTTACTTTTTTATAATAAGTAGAGAAAGACAGTGAGATTTATAAATATTTTAATAAATGGAATTAGAATATGTTTAAATTTTTAAAAAATTGAAAAATTATAATAAAATTTTACTTTACATGTGCATTATTATTTTTTAAAATATGATGTAATAACAGATTGTTTAGCAGCTACATTTTGGGATAATTCGCTTAGTCGCTTCTGTACACATGTCAGATGTTACAATAGTTCATACAATAGTTACAATACAATAGTTCATCATCCCCCACCTGCACGGAATAATTAAGCAAGGTGTTAAAACCTTCTTTTGCTTCTTTGAAAGTGATTGCAGTTTTTTTGTGATGTGTCTTCATCTTCAGTGTCTTGATCAGAAGATGATACATTTTCACTGCAAACAGTTTGTTCATTCTTATTTTCAGATACCGTCACTGATGTACTAAATTGTTCATGAGTAGCGTATTCTTCAGTGACACTACACAAAAAGTTGTAATCACCACCAAATAATTCATGGGCTAAATTATCATAATTATGGATATTATTTTCCACGATGGGATTATTGAAATCATTATCCCTCTCATCTTCAAGGCATTCTTCATGTTCTAATGTCTCTTTTTCGAATTTAAAACCACATCGTTTAAAACATTTCTGAATTGTTGTTGCACTTACATTTTGCCAAGCTTGCATTGACCATACAATAGCATCTAAAACAGTAATTTGTTTCAGGGCACTTTGAAACGGTATCTGCTTATTATTTAGCAAATCCAGACAATAGTCCATCTGTAGTTTACGGAACTGCCTATTAAATGACTCTATTATCCCTTGATCTAAGGGTTGGAGTTTTGCTGTAGTGTTTGGCGGAAGAAACGTAAACTTTACATTCTCTAACACTATGTCAGGATGGGGTGATGCATTGTCAAGGAACACTAAAACCTGCCTGTTTTCCTTTTTCCTTTTGAAATCAAATGATTTCATGTATGTTTCAAATATAGTGGATGTCATCCAAGCTTTCTTGTTAAAGAAATATTTAACATCCATGTTTTCAATTTTTACATTTTTGAAACATCTTGGTTTTTTATGTTTCCATATAAAAACTAAGGTTTCTTTGTCACCTAACATGTTGCAAAGAAATGTATAAGTTACTCTATCTTTAGGCATTTTTATTCCTGGCTCTTCATCTCCTTTTATTTTGTAGGTTTAGACTTGGCCAGATTTAAAAACTAGTCCTGATTCATCAAAGTTCAAAATGACATATGCTTTGGGTGATAACCTTCACATATAGACTTAAGCTGGTCAAACCAGTTTTCAATCACAGTTTGGTCAATTTCAGCTCTTTCCCCCGATGTTTTACCAAACACAATTTTGTGGCGCTTTAAAAAAGACTCAAGCCAACCATTGGATGTCTTAAAAGTGCAATTGTTTACTTGCTTTGCTAACTCCAGTGCTTGAGTTTTAAGAACAGGTCCACTAATTACATAGTTCTGGGATCGTGCATGGCAGAACCATTTCCATAGGAGAGCGTTAACTTTTCGTTACCGGTACGGCCGATGGTTGCATCGGGTGTTCAAAATTAACTAATTAACTTGGTAAACATTTATAATGAAATAACAAATTTAATTAAGCAACGTGAGAACAGATAAACTTACAGATGCCGCGTTCTGACGCGCGCCGATATAAACATTGACCAGAATGATTACTTCACTTCATTACAAAAGTGTTCGAGTTTAGTTGTAGAACAGTTAATATTTTTAAATTGTGGCTCTGTTCGTAAACTGCGGTGGATCAGCTAGTAGAGCTGCATACTCCCCTCCCAGTGTCAACGATATCTAGCAGGAAAATGCACATGACGTCCAGAAAGTGTAATCTTTGGCTGCATACTCATTGAAGTCTGTGATGAATTCGTGGTATCAGATGGGCAAGCTGACGATGGAGCATTTGTTGTGATTGGCAAAGGATGCACCAAATCACCCTGTGAGCTGTGAGATGACACAGGTGGTAGAACACTTGATTTTTGATTGTTTAAGATGTAAGCTGGCTTTACTCGATCAATTGATACAGGCACTGTTTTACCATTAATGTCTAAGTGGAAGACTTTGTCTGTTCTGCGAGTAACCGAAAAAGGTCCATCGTAGGGAGGCTGAAGTGGGCGTCTCACCATATCCTGACGAAGAAAAACATGAGTAGCAGTTTCTAGATCTTTGTGTACAAAAGTTTTGCTATCCCCATGGCGTTTGGGCGGTATGGGACGAAGTGTTTGCATATGAGAACGTAACTTGCTAACAAAATCTATGGGATCAATTTGTTGTTGGGTAGGAACTAGAAATTCACCAGGTAGTCGAATTGTAGTCCCAAAAACCAAGTCAGCTGGTGTACAACCCAAATCTTCTTTCAAAGCTGCCCGAAAGCCAAGAAGGATTAGGGGTAGAACTTCAGTCCACCGCTCAGTGGCATGGCATTTAATAGCAGTCTTAAGTGGTCGATGTAATTCTTCAATCAACCCATTTGACTGGGGGTGGTAACTGGTTGTCCTGGACCGCTGGATGCCCAGATGATGCATAAGAGAGCGAAAAAGGGCCGCTTCAAATTGGCGTCCTTGGTCAGTTGTCACAGTAGCAGGCACTCCATAACGGGAGACCCAACATGTGAAAAATGCTTCTGCAACAAGCAGTCTTCAACAGTCTGCAGCAACAGTCAGCAGTCTGCAACATGCATTCTGCTTCAGCAGAAATATCTTTGAGTGGCTGGGCTTCAGGCCACCGAGAAAACCTGTCAATTAAAGTTAAACAATAAGAGTAACCATTTGAGGGAGGAAGGGGACCGATTAGGTCCAAATGGACATGTTCAAATCTCTGTGAGGGCACTTGAAAAGTTGACAAGGGTGCTTTTGTGTGTCTGTGGATTTTAGCTTTTTGACATGGGATGCAACATTTGGTCCACTGAGCTATATCTGATAACATTCTAGGCCAAACAAATCTAGCTCGAATGAGATGTTGTGTTTTGCGTACACCAGGATGAGCTATGTTGTGCAATGAAGCGAAAACATCCTGACGAAGCTGATTTGGGATATAGGGACGAACTCTACCAGTTGACACATCACAAATTAAGTCAGTGTTTGACTCTGGGAAAGTAATGGTTTTGAGCTGTAGGGATGTGTTTGATGATAGCAAGGAAGTCAATTCATCATCGACTGCCTGTGCTGTAGCTAATTCAGAATAATCAATTGCTGTAGGGATTGTTAATGCATCTATACGGGACATGACATCTGCAGGGATATTTTCAGATCCTGGAATGTGCTGTATGTTAGTCGTGAATTGAGAGATAAAATCTAAATGCTTCACTTGACGTGGATAACACTTATCATTTTTCTGACGGAATGCGTATGTGAGAGGCTTATGGTCAGTGTAAAGGACAAACTCTCTAGCCTCTAACATGTGTTGGAAATGTCGAATAGATGCATAAGCAGCAAGGAGTTCCCTGTCATAAGCACTATACCGAGTTTCTGCTGTACTGAGCTTTCTGGAGAAAAATCCCAAAGGTTGCAATGTATTATCAATAACTTGAAGCAATGCACCACCTATGGCATAATCAGATGCATCTACATGTAATGAAAGTGGCGCAGTTGGAGAAGGATGAGCGAGCAATGTGGCATTAGCCAGTGCTTCTTTACATTTGTTAAAAGCCTCAGTTGCAGCTGGAGTCCATACAATTTGCTTCTTCGAATTTTTCTTACCAGAACATCCCTTTAAGAACTCATTCAAAAGTGCTTGGTTGTCAGCAGCATGAGGTAAAAACCTACGATAAAAATTTATTAGGCCCAAAAACTTACGCAGATTACCAATAGTTGCAGGTAGCTTAAAATCTAGGAATGCCTGGACTTTACTTTGCAAGGGTTTGACTCCTTCTGGGCTTATGAGGTGCCCAAGAAATTCTAGCTCTGTGACACCAAACATGCATTTAGAAACATTTAATTTTAAACTATAAGCACTCAACCGCTGAAATATGGCACATAAATGCTCTTTATGCTCTTCCTCATTATTTGAAAAACACAGTATATCATCCAGGTATACATAGCAAAATGGAAGGCCTCTAAGGACCTCATGCATAAAGCGCATGAAGGTTTGTGGAGCATTTACCAACCCAAAACAAAGATTGGTATATTCACAGAGACCCCACGGGGTTGTAACTGCTGTTTTGGGAATGTCAGCTTCTGCAATAGGGATTTGGTGAAATGCTTTGAAAATATCTATTTTTGAAAAAAATTGATTAATTATGCAGCGATTGAGAAAAATCATGTAAATAGGGAATATGATAGCTGTCAAATTCTGTGATTGAGTTTAATTTTCGATAATCACCAACAGGACGGACAGTAGAATCTTGTTTTGGGACGACATGCAATGGCGAACTCCATGGGCTCTTGGAAGGGCGGATAATCCCTTGGTCCAGAAGGAATTCGAACTCTGCTTTTACTGCGTTGTACAATTTGGGATGAAGTCGTCGAGGTTTTGCTGTCACAGGTGGTCCACGAGTCAATATATGATGCACTGTACTATGAGGGACAGACTGCTTAAACAGAGTTGGATTGGTGATGTCAGGAAATTCAGAAAGCAAAGAGTCATAATCAGAATTTGAAGAAACAGTCACCACAGAAGGTGGGCTTCTATGAGCAACATTCCCATAAGAAAATAAGGAAGTTTCAGGATTTATGAGACGTTGATGCTTTAGGTCAATTAGCAAATTAAAATGTCTCAAAAAATCAGCACCAATAATGGGAGAAGTGACATCAGCTATCACAAATGTCCATGAGAAAGCTTTCCGAAGGCCCAAGTACAGTTGTTTATGTACAAATCCGTAAGCAGGAATTTTGGTGTTGTTGGCAGCAAAAAGAGAAAAAGTCTCACAACCATGTCTTTTATCTCTAGGAGTGGGTGGTAAAACTGAGATTTCACTGCCAGAATCTATCAAAAATTTTTGGCCAGTCTTCCTAACATGAAGAAATAACCGGCTGGGCTTTTTAGGTCATCCCAGCTATGACGGGAGTTAGGGGTTTTTTTCCTGCTGGAAGGAGCAAGGCTTAGAACATTTCCGTGCCTCATCACCAAAACAATTGTGATAAAAACACACATCATTGGTTCTTTTACCATTTCTGGATTGAGATCTTGAGCGAGATCGACGCATTGGCGCTCTCCGTTCACAAGAAAGTTCAGCAATTTGACGTGTAAGATTTTCAATCTGCTTAGCTAAGGCTGCATTTGAGATGTAATTCGTTTCGGGTGGCATTCTAGCTGCAGAAGTAGCACAAATAGCACTAGGTTGAACGACTTCAGCAACTTTGTCAGCGATAATTGCTAACTGATCAAGCTTTTCAGATGAAGCTGACAAAACTGTTTGAATATGAGCTGGCATTCTCTGCATCCACAAATTTTGCAAAAATTCGTCATTAAGTTGCGCTCCACAAAGTTCTTTCATTTTCCGCAGAAGGTGGCTAGGTCTTTCATCACCCAGTTGGAGGTCAGTGAGGAGTTTTTTAATCCTCTGATGTTCAGAATCTTCAAATTCACTGATTAGCCGTTCTGAAAGTTTTTTGTATTTGTCAGATTCCGGCGGGTTAAGTACAACATCGGAGACATGTGACAAGGTTTCCGCGTCAATGTTGGCGATCAGGGCAGAAAATTTCGTTTCGTCACTTGTAACACCACTGTAAGTGAACGCATTGTCACAATGGGCAATCCATAAGCGCACGTTAGCTTTCCAAAATTGAGGAATTCGAAGTGCCACTTTCGAAACTTGATTCTCGTCAAGAGGCATGATAATTTAGAAGTCTAGAGTGCAGAAATCAGCTTTTTATAGTCCCCGGGAAAACGAAAGTTGCTACAAGCAGGTAGGTTTAACACAGCATGCTTTACGACGCACGTGACCAATTAAAATAATAAGTTAATCATAATTCACAGGGTCACTTACGGCCGATGGTTGCATCGGGTGTTCAAAATTAACTAATTAACTTGGTAAACATTTATAATGAAATAACAAATTTAATTAAGCAACGGGAGAACAGATAAACTTACAGATGCCGCGTTTTGACGCGCGCCGATATAAACATTGAACAGAATGATTACTTCACTTCATTACAAAAGTGTTCGAGTTTAGTTGTAGAACAGTTAATATTTTAAAATTGTGGCTCTGTTCGTAAACTGCGGTGGATCAGCGGGTAGAGCTGTATAGGCGCTGCACCGGTTTTGTAGGTCATTTTCTTGTTGTCAACGCTTACATTATTCTTTTTGAAGGCGTCTTCATATTTGTTTTTGTTCTTGATGATGTTTTGTATCTGCGTTTTACCACTCATTCCTGACTTATTTAAACTGATAGCCTCAATTTTTTCTTTCAATGTCAGGAATTTTCGAGAACGTTTACTGGTTTCCATTGTTATTAAAAATGAAAATAAAAGACGGAGAAAGCAATTAATATAAAATAATATTCCTTGCGATAGCTATCTTAATTTCGTTTCTGAGAACAAATCACGCTGTAAACATGAACACAGGCTCTGTGTTGAATTTTGCGTGCTTAGCTCTCGCCACTATCGGCATCGCTCATTGGTCGAAACAATTACGTCATTCTCGGTAATATTTTCCTACGGTGCGCAGATTTTGAGATGGAATTATTTTTCGAAGAAATGTTTTAAAAGAAGAAATTGTGCTGAACGATTCACTGTAATGTCTAAATAAATAAAATTCTATTTTCAATAAATATTCTCCAAGAAGCAGTAACACAAGTAACTGCGTGCATGCCGTTATCCGTTATTGCGTTCAGTGACTCCATGAATTATTTAGTGACGGGAAGCTGTGTTACAACTCAACTAAACAAGTGTCAACTTTCGTTTTCATCATACCGTGTGATTGCTGATCACCCGAACAACAAACTTAGTCAAATAGGGGAAAATAAGAATTTTTTTAAGAATTCGCGGTCGTTAAAATAGGATTTTAAATAAATTTGTTTCTTATGCATAGCGGTCATTGGTCGCGTCAGGCAGGTGGTCGTTTATAAAGGAAAATAAATCATTATTTATAATTATATGGTACTCGGGACCGCTAAGACTTGGTCGGCAAGACCAGGTGGTCGTCAAATACAGGGGTCGTTCAACACAGGTTTTACTGTAGATGTTTTTATACAAATGCATTCTTTTATACAATGTTAAATTATCCGAATAACTCAGATAGTGCCCATAGAAATCTTCCAAAAACATGCTCCCCCCATAGTCTCCCTTCCCCTTTTTTAATTCTGAACGCTGGTTTAACCTGTTCATAAAGGAAAATCTAGTGACTAGTGTTGCTTCTGAGCGCGGATTCTTGAAAGATGGGGGCCAAGTCGCCCCCCTCCCCCTTAGACGTCAACATTTTAAAAACATATTGAACTTTTTTGAATTATTTTAATATCAGTGGCGTACCCAGGGGTGGGCATAGAAATCCCGCTTCTTTCTCGAAATTTTTGCTTAAAACGAAACGATAACTTTAAAAAAAATGTGTTTTAAGTTTACATGCCTAATATATATATATATATATATATATATTTCCAAATAATATTTTAAATAATAAAAATGCGTCAATTCGTTTACTTTATAAAAATATTTTTTAAGGCTTACTTAAATAACTTGTTATTTATTACTCATATTTCGGTTCTAGCTCTAGCATTAAAAAAAATAAGTTCTCAATCCTTCGGGACCACCCTGAAAAATAATCCTAATTACACCATCATTTAGTACTAAAATATCAGAAAGCAAGAGCACCCCCTTACTGCACTAACGTGCTTCTATTCTTGTAGATATTGCTCTGCAATCGCAAGAACACCCCCTTTCTCCTCCCCCAAAAAATCTGATATTGGCACCCACGCATACATAGATTAGGGAACACCTAGATTGCTCATCTAATTTTCCTAATCATGTGCTTTATGTTGCCAAAAACGCACCCCATTTCTGCCACTATCATGGCTGCCGTCGATGTAAAATAGAACATTCGATGCAATACTTCAGAAAAATAAATAAGTTCGAGGGAAAATATTTCGATACGAGTACTTTTTAAAATACAGACCGTTCTAAAATGATTGAAAGTACCATTATAATTTAAGTTATTGCCATTCTGCGCATGCGCATGCCACTATCATGGCTACCATTTGGAGGCAACAAGTTTTCTCTCGTTATGCTAAATCTAGAGATTCCTATATCTATGCACGCATAACATACTATTATACCGTACATCCTCGCATTGTATAAAACAGACGCCATGTCTGATCCCATATCATAATAAAGCAGCAGATACTGTATCTGTCCGATATTGCGTAATCAGTAACGAAAACAAAACATACTGATCTTTCAAACCTCATCCAAACGAGACCATTCGGCACATGCGAAATGCAACCCCCTTAGTAGTCAATAACGAAAGCGGAGCACATTGCTACTGCTACTCAAATACCAAGACTGATTTTCCCCTTCAAACCGCGATCCGATATCCAGTAACAAATAACAGAAGATATTAGTACTCGATTACCGGAACTCGTTTTCTTTCTTCTATTCAAAGTTCGAAGCTGCTCGATCCGAAAGCGCGCAGTAACGATATCAGCCGTAAAGTAGCAATTCGTTACTTCGAGTCTGAGTGATTATCCGCATCTCAGTAACGAATACATGCGTTCGGCAACACGTCCCATGCGTGTTGCCGAACGAGAAAAGCCATAATAATGGAACCCAGAGATTATGAATCAAGCAGAGCAGAAGAGGTTGCAATCCCAGAGACGTTCCACAGAAAAGTGCCAACTCACCAGTTTGTTGACAATCGCCAAGTGGTAGGCTAAAGCACATTTTCACTGTTCGTTCAAAATACAAATGTAGTAGTAAAGATTTT
The DNA here is from genome assembly GCA_038373885.1 of Cheiracanthium punctorium. Lineage (NCBI taxonomy): Eukaryota > Metazoa > Arthropoda > Arachnida > Araneae > Cheiracanthiidae > Cheiracanthium > Cheiracanthium punctorium. The sequence continues at coordinate 24,726 of JAWZYV010014793.1, forward strand.
AACGACTAAAACATTAGTCTCATTTAAATCTTATAACCAGAAATATTTACAGAAATCTTCAGAGTAAATAGAATTTTACAGTGGCGTATGCAGACTTCCTTCAAGGAGGGGTTATAGACATAACTTTGCGTTAAAATGCATATTATTTAAGCTAAAAAATGAAAATTTATGGACATTTTGTTAAAAAATTTTTGACAAGGGGGGAGCGGGGTTGAACCCCCAACCCCTCCCTGCATACGCCACTGGAATCATAATTGTTGAAAGAGAAAATGGGCGGAAGGTGGTGATACCTCTTAGAATTGCTTATAGCATTCCACATTTTAATTTTTAAGTGAATTACCAAATAAGTGCAGTTATCTAAAATTAAAGAGTAAGGATAAATGATTAATAACTATTCAAATGGTAATGATTAATGAACTTCATTTAATATTATAAAGCTATCTAGATATTATAATGAATAATTTTATCTCTTAGAAACAAAAGAGTAGATTTTAATATTTATCCTCCCAATAAAACTCCTTTTGAGTATTATGTTATTTTTCCTTGAAAAAAGAAAGAAAAAAATCCAGTAAATCGTAATCCACACAGTATAGACAAAATCGACGTTTATTTTATGAATGCATTGTGGATATACATTGTTTATTTACATTCGCCACCTGCAACCTCAAGAGTCAAGCAATCTGAACACGGTCTGAAATTACAAAATACTTTTATCTGATTCTAAAAATATTTTTTTCACAATTAAAATAATTAGAAACCATTCATGAAACAAAAAATTAAATAAGGGAAATTTTTTAATATGTTTTATATGTTCTTAAAAATTTGATTTCTATTAAGATAAATATGCAAAGTGTTCTTCAACTGAAGTGAATTATTTAATATCTTTCTTATCACCAAAAGCGATAGCAAGTCAAATCGAGCAACCCACTAAAATCGAGTAACCCAGGACAAATCGTTTCAAGTGTGAACACAAAAAAGACCCAACTGGCGCGAGCGTCGTCAAACCGGCGCGAGCGACGCAAGTGTGAAACGCATATTACAGCTCTAGCAGCGACCTCACAAAAGCCTACAACGAGAGGCAGCGTTCCATAACGCTTGGAACATCGTTCGTCAGCCTCCGACTGACTGTCTAGGGGGAGGAGTAGTGTGGCGGCACGATAACACCTCCGCGCACACAACACCCGACAATTGAAGGCCGGTCGAATGGGTACCTTTTGGCCGAGCCGGATTGAGCCTCATTCTACCACCCATAAGTCCCTGGGTTCAAACCCAGCTCTCGCAGCACGCTCTCCCTACAATGTTATAAACCAAATATTCAAAAATAACAATAAAATCATTAACATATGCTGGGTTATCATTAAAATTTACAAAATAAATAGTCACTTTAGGGTTATCGGTTAATTATCCATTATTTTCACGGCAACACAAATGTAATCTAAACAGGATAATTAATTTCTCTTGCGTAATCTTCGAGTCTAGTTGTCTGCATAGATTTACGAATACCTAGATTGCTCATCCAATGTTCCTAATCGTGTGCTTTATGTTGCCAAAAACGCACCCCATTTCTGCCACTATCATGGCTGCCATCGATGTAAAATAGAACATTCGTTGCAATACTTCAGAAAAATAAATAAGTTCGAGGGAAAATATTTCGATACGAGTACTTTTTAAAATACAGACCGTTCTAAAATGATTGAAAATACCATTATAATTTAAGTTATTGCCATTCTGCGCATGCGCATGCCACTATCATGGCTACCATTTGGATGCAACAAATTTTCTCTCGTTATGCTCAATCTAGAGATTCCTCCCAGACAGCACATAAGCTTAAATCAAGTTTGACATGTCTTTAAATTTGACGCATTAATGCAAGCTTGACAGTTCAACTCATTCTAAGCTGGCAGCAAGCTTGCAGGAGTCAAGTTGAATTGTCAAGCTTAAATACAGCTTGATTTAAGCTTGAAAATTGATACTCGCGTAATTTTTTTTTTTAAAGGAGCGTTGATGGCGCCATCTGTGAAAGAGAATGGACCTAGCAAGAGAATGGAATGTCTAGCGTCCTCAAATTTGCTGAAAGTTCGTAAAAGATGTGTTTTATTGTATATTACCAGGGCCATATTACCAGCAGGGCAAACGGGGCAACTGCCCAGGGCCTACAGATTTTAGGGCCCAAAAATCTTACATCTTACACTTTTGTAATTTTAAAATAAAATTACAAAGGATAAAAAAAATTCAGAAGTTAAATAATTTTTTTAATTATAAAGTATGAACAATGAAAATAATTCAAATTTACATTTGTATAAATTAATTTAAACTTATTTTTAATTCTTCGAAATGCTCTATATCAATATAGCATACCAATATGTAGGAAAATAACCACATTTGTAAAGAGAATTTTTAGCGTTAAAAAATAGCAAACTTTTTCAATTATTTGTTATTTTAAGAAATATTTACAAAAATGACTAAAGTGTTTGTATTCCATACATGTTAGCAACTGTGATATAGCACTTCGAAGTAACGTTTAACTATCTGTTTCTTTCATTTCAGATTACTTAACACAAAATTTGTGTTAAGTAAACCCATTCTGCATTTCCAAATATGGAAATTCTTCAAAATAAAATAAAATTATACTACGAAATTCATTTCAAAATCAGCCGTTTGTCTCGATTTTGGCCAGCAGTATTGCTTCATGAGTGTTGTGGTACTGAAAATTTTAAAACGTGTTTTTTTATTTTAATTTAATTTATTTTGATGCATTATTTTAATTTTGATGCATCCCATGGAAAAATAAAAGAAACAAATAACACATCGCCCACTTATCAATCTGGCGAGAAAACAGCGTGGTAAGTCACTTCAAACTTTAGTCATAGCTGCACAAGGCGCCGGTGGCGGAATGGATAGCGTGCTCGACTGCGAAGCCAAAGGGCCCGGGTTCTATTCCAGCGACGAACACTCGATGGAAACAGATTAAATTGAAATTTCAGCGTAGAGGGGGAAAAATAAATTATGTGGGGCGCGTTAGCCAGCGGGCGCCCCGTGTATTTAGTATTTTTTTTTTTTTTTTTTTTTTTTTTTTGGAAAATTTTTTAAGCTTGAAATGTCAAGCTTGATTCAAGCTTGAAAAGTCAAGTTTAATGCAAGCTGGGCAAGTGTAAACTATAACACTTGATTCAAGCTTGCATCAAGCTTACACGCTTGGAATTTTCAAGCTTAATTCAAGCTTATTGACTTGATAAATCAAGCTTGCTGCAAGTTTGATGCAAGTTTGCTGTGCTGTCTGGGCTATATCTATGGTTGTCTATAACTATTGCTACTATTTGTTAAATAATTGGGAGAATTCCGAAAAATGCTAGGCACAGCATTTTCGGAAAGTTTTGTCCTTTCCTTTGTAGATTACTTTGTCAACTCGAATAATTTCATTTTCCTCTGTAATTCGACCGACATCCATAAACGCTGCAGATACGAGGATATTTTAAAGTAGTATTAAGTAGCTGAATGTTTTAAATGAACACAACTTTCAAATGTAAACTGTAGAAAACACAACAAAATAACACCTTTTTCTAACACATAATAATACACTGAACGGCAAATTTTGTATTAACAAAGATTAAAAACAGAACACTGTGCATTTCAAAACACGAAGTGATTTCCAGAGCAACTACTGCGATTACACATTGCACATCCGAGGCATTTTCAAGAAGGTAGATGAATGTTTTAAATGAACACAGCTTTCAAATGTAAATTGAAGAAAACGCAATAAAATAACATCCTTTTCTAACAAATAATAGTACATAGAACGACAAACGTCGTATGCACAAAGATTATAGACATTGTTACATTTCAGAACACATTTCTAGAGCAACTACCGCGAAAGAAAATTCGAACTTTCACCCGTCAAACACACAGGGTCACGTGATATTTCAGCACCGGAGCCAGTCTGTTGCGTAAGCCACGATATAATTAATGAAATGATTAACAGTTATCTAATTAAAAAGTAACCACTCTAAGATAAAACTTTTACCTCCATTACTCCTAAAAGATAAAAAAGTTAAGCACGAAAAGTGCTGTAATATCTACGCTGTTTGTACGATATTACAGCACTTTTCGTACCACTTGAAATGGTGGATGAAATATCACGATCCACTGAAATTTTTTATAGTTATGAATAAAAATATGAAAAACTATCCGTGCTACTTTAAAAATCTGAAAATTCACTCGTTCCTTAATTTTAAATGATTTTTTCGCTATTTTCAGCTCTATTTTATTTCCGAGAGTTAAAAAAAAAAAAAAAAAAATTAATCATGTGCGTGACAAAGAAAGCTGTCGCAATTGACATGACGTCATATTGAAGTCACGGTCATCGGGCTTTGGGAAAGTTGTGATTCCAATTCGTTTAAAATAGTTTTTCCAGATTACACATTTAAATTTTTTTTCCGTCTGCATGAAGCATTGATATAAGAGAAGAACAATTAATAATTGTCATTTATATACAAGGAAAGATATACTTTTTCACTAGATCATTTTTTTAAGGTTTCATTTACAATGTATAGATGAGTTTTAAAATCATAGTGCTACAATTGAAAAAACATACGAAAAATAACTTTTTTATTTTACGGGGTGTGTCCCAATTAGCTCCTGGGCTTGGGCGGCTTATAAAAATATATATGTTACAGCAACAAAGTTGACTTTATTGGAGAAAAAATGTTACAAGTTTTATCTCGCAAAAGTGCAATAAATGAACCTTTCGTGACAAAAACGAATTAATGCAATTGTCGGGGGTGGGGGTCGGTGGAGGGGGAGGGCAGTTTGTTCTCCAAGAAAGGCAAAACTTGCGATGTTTCTTTCCGAGTAAAGTCTTCTCCAAGAAAGAAACATTGCAAGCTTTGTTTCACAAATGATGGGTTTCCTCGTCGTTGGACTGGACGAGGTTTTGTCGACGACAATCACCTTCTTCCGTGGCCACCTCGCTCTCCGGACCTAATTCCTGGCGATTTTTTTATGGGGTTACATAAAAGATCGTGTGTTCGTGCCAAAGACGAAAATTTCGCCAAAAGATCACAACTGCATTGTTTACCATGTTAAAACGAGTGTGAGAAGAATTTGACTTTAAACTTGACATTTGCCGCATCACGAAACAAGGACGAATTATAGGGGGACAGGGGTGCTCCCGCCCCAATTGAGAAAAAAGAAATTAATGCAAAAGATCCTATTTTACTTCCATAAAATGGATGTATATGACATTCTTCTAACTAACCGCCCCCACCGACAAACTGCCCTCCCCTCACGCCCACCCCTGGCAGAATTGCATTAATCCGCTGCTGTCACGGAAGGTTCACATATTGGCCTTTTGTGATATAAAATTTGTAACATTTCTTTCTCCAATAAAGTCAACTTTACTGCTGCATTGGTAATATATATATATTTTGTAAAAGCTTTCCAAACACGAGTGGGAATTGTGACATGACCCTGTACTTACGTTATTCGACTTAAATAAACGCCATTTCATCGAAATTTTTTTTTGTTTGGAAATTTCTCATAGTGGGAGTAAGAATGCTCGTATAGCCTTCGCTTATATAGCCTTTATTTTAAATCTGGTTTGTTTCATTAAGTCTAGTATAAAAATTAATATGGTATTGCTGCAGAAAACTCTGTTAGTTTCTGGGTTCGCCGTTCTAAAGTTCAGTAAGTGTAGAAAGTTCTAGTAAAAAGTCACTAGTCAGGATGAAACACGAACTTTATTGCTTCTGGAGCTTCGTCGAACAATCAGCTGTACAAAATTCACAGGCACTAACGGCCAGTATCTTGTTTATAACAATCCGCTTAGTACAAAGCTTTCACAAATGCTGTATTTCTCACTCAGAATAAAACACTTCCACAGGCAAAAATTTAGTGGAAACTTACGAAGGAAATCGCAAACAGTACCTCAAGACTCAGCAATGAAGAATTTATACACAGCACTTTAACACAGAGCTTTTAAAACACGCGTACCGCTTCTATAGCGTCAATACAAAGCCCTAAGCTCACACGGACATCTGCTCTCTAATCAAGCAGAAGCAAGACTGTTACCGGGTGGCAGCCCGCACCTATTTATACTTTCTGACGTATATTCCAGAAAACTCGGGAAGGGTCCCCAAACAAATGCGTTTTCATTTGGCACCAAAAATAAGTCCCCAAACGTGATGGTAGCTAAGGCCTACGAGCAATATTTTTCGAGATTTCTAGAAAACGCTAAGGAAACCAATGGGGAAACCAAAAACTCCATGTCTCTGGTTCTAGTTAACCGACTTTAATGCAAAAAAAAAAAAAAAAAAAAAAAAAAAAAAGTAACTATTTGACGCGTAGAACATGAATTTTAACTATTTTAAACCCCCAGAATAGCGGGTTGCTCTGGAAATTCGTAACACTGTTGTTTTTCCAAGGACTGCACGTTCAGGGCAGTACAGTTCCCAGTTAGGAGATTGCAAAGATATTTACACAATACAGCCTTCAACAATAGATCTTAACAACATAATTCAAGCAAGCAAGCAATAAACTTAATAAGCCAAAACACACACTAATAAATGAATAATAGAGAAAATGAACGAATACACATTAATAAATACAAATATCTTACAAATATGCACACTAAATATAGCATAAGCACTCAGTAAAAGAGAATTGAGGAAAGAGGGAGAGAAGAGAGAGACAGGAAAGAAATGGGAAGTGAAGGGAAAAAAATATTAGGCAATAGTGACCATGGTCTAATATTCAAATAATTAACTACAACCTCGGTAAATGGCTGGCCGATCGTAATGGACGACCCATAGTTTCGAGTTAGTTGAATTACGCATCCGGACGACGACATCGTCTGGTCTGTTTAGGGCTGTGTAAGAATCGTCCCACGGCGATTGCAGCTTGGGAGACGGGCCTTTCCGTCGAGTAGCATTCCATAGCCAGTGGCGGATAAAGGTCTTAAGAGGCCCGAGGCACAACTCGATTTTGAGGCCCCCTCATTAAAAAAAAAATAAAAAAAATCACTAACTTTACACTTTTACGGTATGCATTTTATGTACATATTTTTTTACAGTAATTAATGTTTTACTTAATCACCTTCATTAACCTATATTAAATTACAACTGTCTGGTGGCTGTATTTAAAATATTTCAAACGTTTCAATTGGAGTAAAATTACTAGAACTATCTGATAATTCTTAGAAAAAATACTTTATTTTAAATTTACTATTTATTGTATTTTTAATAATATATACTAATGTTTTTTAATAATAAGTCTATAAATAATAAAATAGTATTTGTAAATTATTATAATAAATTTCACTGTTATTTGCTAATAACAGCAGGGAACATTTTGAACAGCAGTTGAAAGTTTTTGAACATTACTTTGAATTAATTTCATTCTGAAGATTCGAGTTTAGTTTTTGGAAGTTTGGGATTGGACTAATTTAGTCCAACCAAGAACAAAGAAATCTGATTTTTTGATTCTTTATTCTCTCATTGTAAATTTTATGTAAAATGTAAACGTTAATTTAAGTTTAGTTCATAACTTAAATTAAGGTTTAAGTTATGAACTAAAAAATAACATTATTTAGTATGAATGACAACATACAATAAAAATAACATTATTTTAAGATAACATTATTTTAAATAACATTAAAATAACATTATTTTAAAATGTTTTCACTCCTTTTATATCTAATTTATGTCTACAAACGAGTATTAAAAATAATTTTTATATTTATAGATTAGTACATTAAAAAAAAAAATAAAAAGTCTTTTACCTTTTTGAAACTGAATAATTTTTGTACTATGTTTCACTTTTCACGATTAACACTACTAAATAAACATCAGCATACCTCTAAGTTATTATCCAACAAATACAATTTCATATTGGTTAATTTTCATTGTTACTTGATTACGTTGAATCGCTTTTTGTGGACCACATAAATTTGACATCACAATGTTTAGAAGAATTTTTTATTTGGATAAAATCAACGAAAAATTTAACATTCCGGCAAAAACATATTTATAAATATTTAAATATGTTAATAAATTTCCCGCTTGGAACTGCAAAACTGTAAGCATTTTAATAGTGAGAGTAAATTTTCTGTTTAGTCTAATAATTGTGCTTATTCAAAAACTAGCAATAAGTTTAGGACTATTAGTAATGAGTAATTACGCATGATTTAAAAAATATATAAAAATACATACCAGTCTATATATTTTAAATAGAATGAGAAAAATAAAACTAAAATAGAATAAGAAAAAATTGTAGTTAAAGTACTAAAAATATTACTGAGTTAAAAATAAATTCCACTTTATATTGAAATTGCATATGATCTAAGCTTCTCCCCCTACGTTTTTTATTAATGTTTATCATTTTCATCTGCGATTATAAAATACATGCCGTAATTATAATGTAGTTATCATAAATGTATTTAGATAAAACAAATAATTATTTTAGTCATCATTTACATTTTTTTCGGTTCTATTTAAATTATAGAATGATATGCTTTTAATTAACTATGTATGTTATTCCAACACAAAATCTGCTCACGAATTTTAACACACTTCCTATCATCCGATCGAGCTGAAAATTTGCATGTAATTCCGTGGTGACACAGAGTACTGCTCTTTTTAATTTTTCAATACTTTTTTTTTAAACTATCAAATATTTCTTTTCCTAGGAATAGTGTTATCTCACATGTATCAGCTTGTATCTGCTTAATTATAGTTCTTTATCATTACATCCTCGGAACGTTCTTTCGATTATAAAAGAGATAGAATCGATTATGTCTAGATTAATTTTTTTGTGATTTTTCGAAAGAAGATATATTATTCCTTTAAATTTCTTTACATCTGACATCCAAAAAAACAATTCATTCTAGGTATATTTGAAAATTTCACTGAATACAGAAAGTACTTTCCTAAATCATTTATACGAAGAACGGTTGAAAAATATAAAATTTAATTTTTGACAAATTTTTTAATCAGAAGCCGTAGAATCAAGCGGTTCAGGCTTTTCTCTTTTAAAATATGAGGAATATTCTTATCCACCTATTCAGTTTTTGGTTGTAAGAGGAAACAGTCTTTAAAGCAGCTGTGTTTGAATGTCCTGATGTCCAATATAACAGTGACTGCGCCGCAATCTGACTCATTCCGGGTAGAAAATAGGCATAGGGACTTTCTGAGCTCGCATTTTGGGGGGATAAATATAGGGAACAAATTAAAACAACACTATAAAAAAAATCTAGGAACTTTCTTTGGAAATAATGGATAGTTGAGGTGCCCTAGAATTCCAAAGAACGTTACATGAAAATACAGGAACTTATACTGAATAACTCAGGAAGACTCCATTGAAATGTGTATTGTTCAGTAAAGTTCTTGGTTCTTTCATGTAACTTTCCTTGGAATTTAGGGCCCCTCAGCTGCCTATTATTTTCAAGGAACATTCCTGAACTTTTTACAGTTCTAGCCATTTTTAAGTGAAATGCGTGTTTTTTAAGCGAATCGTGAGAGCAATATTCGGTTAAGGGACGGGTTAAAGGAAGAATGTAAAATTTTCAGATGGAAATGTTTACTTTCTATATGGTATTTGTGAGTCTTTATTCCCATTATTTACAAGGAACGTTACTGGATTTTTTACTCTTAAATAAGGAATTAAAGCACTAATTACTTATAAACTGAAAGTATAATTATTAAAATATTATATTGTATTGTGTGTATTAAGGCAAACAGATACCCCTTGGCAAATCTGCGCAAGGGGTATCTGTTTAGGATGGGGACTGTCTTGGTAGGAGGACTTTCTAAGGAGTTCTAACGCGTATTCACGTTACATCTGGAGAAAACCGACCAAAACTCCAGACCGTTAGACCGACAGCCGCGCGACGGGACCCAAACCCGGGACTTTCACACTTCAGCCGTCTACTATTCTGAGTGCCTTGTCCACTCTGCTAATCTAAATTAATACTTTAGTAGCCTTACTCGGCCATAGTAAGGATACTAAAGTATTAATTTAGATTAGGATCCAATTTAGATTATGATTCTGTGAAGAGCGAAAGAGCCAAAGGGCACCAAAGAAAATATTGTTCAAGAGTAGGGATGGAGGCGAGACTAGACAGAGATTTACAGCTTTTTTGCGTGGCGAGAAAGACGTTTTTAACACTAAGATATAGGGATTTTGCGAGAGGAAAAAAAAAAAACTTTTAGTCTGTTTTGCGAAACGCTAATTTTCTGTCTCGCGTCCATCTCTATTCAAGAGCGCTTTCTTCACTGGTAGCAATCCTAGATCTATGAAGAAAGTTCCTTTCTTTTGAGCAGATATTTATGAGTAATATATATTTTCTTTTTGAGAACCGAATTTTGAGGCCCCTTAGATTTGCGAGGCCCGAGGAGCGCGCCTCATGCGCCTATTGGGAAATCCGCCACTGTCCATAGCCAAACTTTGCCACCTACGTTGAACTCAAGTCCCGTAGCCTTTGTGTCTTAGCGAGTCTTCCCCGTCTTCGTGCTCAAGTTGATACGCTCTCGAGAAAAATGATGCACGTCTTCAAACCGTGCCTGGAGATTTTCCATGTACTACTGTGGCGATGAATACGTATCTGGAGGACGTCCAAACACTAGATCGGCGGGAAGACGAAAATCTCTTCCAAACGAGATCCTGCGGGATCCTGCACTAATATTTGCGGGGCTAGTTCCGCGGGATTACGATCCTAATCCCGCGGGATTGATACTGAAAAATAAATTATTCTTTATTACATTTTCAAGCCACTTTCCCAATCAATAGACCGAAAATTTTTGAATATTCATGTCTCTTAGTTAACAATAAACGAATCAATAATTACAAATTTTAATTTAAAGTTTTATTTTTTAAAAATTATCTTCCAATGGGAATCTGGATTAAACAGCTTAATCTAAACACCGTAATCTAAATTTTTCGCAACTTCTCAATCCCAAATAAACTGAAATTTTTCATACTAATTTATCTCTTACCGAATAGTCATGAATTAATAAAAAGAGTTTTCATTTTAGTTTTTAATTTTTTTATATAATTCACACTTTTAATTATTTTACTAAAATTAAATCTAGAAGAGGAAATGATTCATTGGATTTGTTTGATTTTATACGTTCTTTTTTCAGCAACTAAGAAAATAACGTAAGTATGTGAATATATTTATAAATTGTATTTTTCTGTAAATTCCTGATTTTTAGCAACTAACATAACTAATACTAACATATTAAGACATAACTTAGTATATCATTCTGAAAATCATGATTATAATTTTCATATTTCTATAAGTTATTCTCATGGGTGTCACCAGAAAAATTTCCAGGGTAGGTCAAAATGTGGAAATACTAGCAGTCACTGGGTGGGGGAGGGGGAAAGAAGTAATAAAAATCTATCTGAAACAAAATTATTGGGAGATATACATTTCGTGGTGGGGATATAAATTCGTCGTGGAAATTTGGATGGCCAATAAAAGAAAAATTGGTAAAACTGCTTTTGTCCTCCCCGACAAAATGCAGCCTAGTTTCTAAAGTCCTTTCCCATAAGAAAACTGAATGTGAAGCAGCACCGGCTTGGGATAGAGCTTGAAAGGTTGACAACCTCTCTCGGCTGGACTGCTGTGAAATTGTGTATGCAAATGGGAGGTCCGTGCACGTAAAATCTGTTCGTGACCCCAATGTCCTCCATGTTCAAACAATACCTCTGAGCCGATCCAGGTGCTGGGTCTCTTATCTGGTTTTTGTTCAACTCGACCTAAATCGGTCCCTGAGACTGTAGATTGGAGACCTCGAACTAAATTGGTCTTCCACCTACTGGGACTCATTAAATTGGAAGCCACTCTCGACCATCGCCATTCTATATGGAGGATCTGGCTCCTTTCTGCGGTTGCCATAGGGCTTTAGTAACAACAACAACGGTAGACTGTATATTAACTTAATAAGCCATGCTGATCACCCAGATGAAGGACCTGACTTAAGATTTGGTGGCTGTTGTCAATTAAATCAAATTAAATTCAGTCAAATATATAATGTAGCCCCTTTTTCTGCTTTTCTTAAGGCAAAGCACATTAGGACTCTCTGCCACAGGTAGGAATGCTTTGAGCAGAGGACATACTAATCTGTTCTAATGTGTATTCACCTGGAGAAAACCGCTCAAAACTCTTCACCGTTAGATCGAGAGCCGTGCGGTAGACCAAAACTCTGGGGCTCTACCACGATGTTATGGGAGAATAACAGTGATGGATAGTTCTCTCTCCCGGATAGTCCAATTCTTCAGATAAAGAGCCGCGACCCTCCACGTGGTGCTAGCACGATGAGTGTCGAATAAAAGAAGTGAGTATTTTTGTACCTGCTAAGTCGATCTCGACACTGGGACCGATCAACCAACCAAAACGCACGGATTTCTCTCCTTTTTCTTAAACAAATGCCTGAAGACAAGTTCATGGTCTTCAGAATTTCCAAGGGATAGGGACAAATCGATCAAGGAAGGAGTGTGCGTTTTAACAGGGAGGGTGAGTCAGCCTTTCCAAGGAAAGGATCCCTTATGTGGGAGTGCTTAACAATCCATGATACACACAATAAAACAACTTCTACTCTTCCATCTTCTACTCTTCGTTATCGGAATGCAAGTTTTCGCCTTCATCTGATGTGTCGGTAAGAAACAACATTATTTCCGATAGTGAACGACATCAGAACGATTCCGACACCTTCGGAATAAGGTACATCGTATATTTCTCGAATTGTGACGTCATGAGTTGGGAAAGCTTTATTCGGTACGGAAAGCTTTCCGATACTAGCCCCTCGTGGTAGAGGCCCTGCACTTTTTACCAGTGTCCAGTGTCCATTTTTTCTTTCACTTCCTCTTTGATCGTTATTTTCACTCCTTTAAATTAAGCGTGTACTTCATCGCTTTAAAACATATTCGGTAATCGGTACATTATACGAAAAAAAAAGTAATTTTATTCTGTTCTTGCGTTATGCATGGGCCCCAGTATGACAGAGTGGTTATAGACACTGAGCATGGTAGATGGCTGAAGTGTAAAGGTCCCAGGTTCGGGCCAATCGCGCGGCCATAGGTCTAACGGGTGCGTTTTAGCGGTTTTCTCCAGAAGTTGAATAAGCGTAAGAACCCCTTAAAAAGCCTTTCGCCCAAAGCACCGCTCCTTAGTCAAATAGCCCTCGAGCAAATTTGCCTTAATAAACAGCACAATATAGTACTTGCACTGTGTATGCTCGTGCAGCGTACCTCTCACCGAATTTGTACTCTAGGGGAATTCCCTGAATTTCGATTAAAAATAAAATAAACCTTCATTTATAGAGAAGTAAGGTACAATGGGGATCAAAAGTAGCGTTCATAATACGCTGGTTGTTCAAATTAGAGGGTGTTCAGAACGCAAAGAGTTGATCTTATGTTAAGTCTACGGAGTTTCGCTGGGAACGTCGGAATGTGTTCATAATACCGGGGTGTTCACATCAGAGAGCGTTCATTCTATACTAGTTAAATAAGCTAATTAGAACATGAAATGATAAAATGATGATTCAGGAGCAGAATAAAACTGTTATGTTAAAGTGAAAAATGTAGAAGTTAATTTTAAAGCAAATAAGATTACAATTGTACAAAAAAGTTTATTTAAAAAACAATAACGGTCAAATGATGTAAGGTGTTTTACATAATTTAAAGGCTGTAGTTTGAAAGTTTAATTTGCGTGATGCACAGTGAAAATATGCAGTTGTTAGGTAGATAAGTTTGATGATTGCTTGCACGCAACCCCCTTTTTCTACCATCACAGAACATGTGCCATAACCTTCACTGTAAAAAAAAAAAAAAAAAAAAAATCGTGAAAACGCTGAAAATGTACTGGCTATTGGGACGCCATTACTATTTCCGTATTGTAAATTCCACTAGAAATTTGTATCAGTGAGATGTTGGCCCTTGATATACAGAAATTATCCTGTATTCAAATATAAACGAGGAATTTCCGTAAAATTTTACGGAAAGTTTCCAGTAATTGTATGGTTATTCGTTAGAGTGTTGTTCTATTAGTTTTTCCATGTTCGGTCTGATATGGGAAAATTTTTCTGTAACGGAATGAGCAAGTGCTTTCCACTGAATTCCTAGGCTTGTCTACTGAGAAGCCTAGAAATTCTTAATTATGAGCAGTGCTGATTTGCCACGATATACACAAAAGAATAATTGTTCTTTCGCAGCAATATCGGAGTCTCATCTACTAGAATGGAAAATGTTGTATGAAGTAGAATTGTTATTGTTGTTAATCATTGACCAAGGCTTTTGAAATAAAGCATAAATGTTATTTTCAGAATCGCGTGCATTTGAAAAACATGAAATGGCATGAAAATTACGTCAGTTTTAAGCCAAAATAAAAAGCATAAGAAAGAATTAAGTCAAACGTGTTTCTTGAGGTTCATAAATTTTCAAATCCTACAAATATTATAAATGTGTATCTTTGTGTGTTTGGATGCTTTTCTAACTCAATCATGCAAAAACGGCTCGATGGATTTGGATAAAATTTTGAATGAAGATAGTTTATATCCTGGATTAACATATAAGCAACCTTTCATGCATATAGCATAAATAATTCTTTTACAGAGACATTCAAAATAATTCTAATACATTACGCTCTATGGGCATTTTTGTAACTGCTGAACCGATTCTAAAACTTTTTTCACTGATAGAGAGCTACAATATTCCTGAGTATTATAGGCTACCTTTCATGCAAAGTTCGTAAATAGTTCTTTTGCAGGGACTCTCACAAGAGTTACGCTACGCTCTTCGCTACAGAATCACATTCTGTAACTACTGAACTGATTCTAAAACTTTTTTCACTGATAAAAAGCTACACGGTTCCTGAATATTATAGGCTACCTTTCATGGATATAGCATAAATCGTTCTTTTACAGAGACACTCAAAATGATTCTAATACATTACGCTCTATGGGCATCTGTTTAACTACTGAAACGATTCTAAAACTATTTTTCACTAATAGAAATCTGCACTTCTCCTGAATATTATAGGATACCTTTCATGCATATAGCATAACTAGTTCTTTTACAAGGACACTAAAAAAAATTCTAATACATTACGCTATATGGATATCTATAACTACAGAAACGAGTTTGGGAAGATTTTTTTATGGTTATTTTGGTCTATAGTGCTAGTGTCATCGAACTATTTCTTTTATGTTATTCACGCATCCTTCATTTCTCTCTGGAGCTAATTCTAAAGCCGAAATTCACTGGTCCGCCTGGACATTTTCGTCACCCCAGGGATCTTCAGATGGTACAGAGGATGTAACTTGGTGTACAACGGGATGTTTCAGATGGTAATTTTTCTCTACCCTGGAGCAATAGCAATAACTTTCTATGCAGGGCCTTCTCGATAAAGCATCCGCGTTTCCATGAGATGCTCCTTTCCGAAGACGTATTTCTATGTCGTATTCTTGCAGGTTCTGTATCCACCTGTCTATGTGGCCCTCCGGATTCTTCTGCCTTTGAAAGGCGTTTGCTCCTGTAAGCAATGACGTGTTGGTCATCTATCTCCTGGGACAAAACTGCTTCGACACTCTCCTTGCTTGCGTCTGTGTCCAGGATAAATGGCCTGTCAGGGTGAGGATAGGACCGGCGCAGATATTAAGGCTGTCTTCAGTTAGCTAAATGCATCCTCACATTCTTTAGTCCATTGTAATTTTTGTCCAGTCTCGGTCAATTTGGGAAGTGGTCTTGCAATTTCAGAAAAACCCCTTACGAATTTACGATAGTAAGTATACAGTCCGACAAAACTTTGTAACTCATGGACATTTTCCGGACGACTCCAATTCTTGACTGCGGAAGTATTTTCGGTATCGGTTCGGACTCCGTGGGCAGATATTATGTGCCCGAGTTAAAGTAGTTCCTGACGAAACAGGTTGCACCTGGATGGAATCAGCTTCAAGTTTGCCTCCTTCAGTTTCTGCAGCACCTTTCGGATATTCTCTAGATGTTCTTCGAAAGTCTTTCTAACGATAATGATGTTGTAAATACACCAGACATGCTTCGTAGAAAAGTCCTCTCAACACTGTCTCCATCAGGCACTCGAATGTAGCCAGCATTCGAGTGCCTGAGAGCACATGTTTTTTGCAGAGTCCAAAAAATATAACTTTGAACTGCCACAATCCTTGTTCCGTAGTGAACGCGATCTTTTCACGGTCATCGGGATGAATTTCTATTTGCCAGTAACCACTCTTGAGGTCCAGCATCGAAAACCACTCATTTCCCGATAAAGTGCCTTACGTGTCATCTATCCTAAGTAGAGATGAGTTCGGGCTCATTTTTTGAAGCCCGAGCCCGCCCGAGCCCGAAATTTCAGCTAAAGATAAATAAAATTTAAAGAAGTAATTCCTTGATAGAATACAATAAATTTTGCCGTTTGTGCAAATTAAAGACAAATATAGTTGCAAACTCTCAATGCACTTTCTAATTCTTTATATCTATGTTTATGAAAAAATATCCGATCTCATGACTAACTAAGCAATATAAGCCGCCGTTCTGAAATACCCAAAGAGCTTCACGCGCCTTCTAGGCACCCGTGCCGCTATTTTTTTTTATTATTTATTATTGTTTTTTTTTATAAGTACTTTTATTTTCCATATGAATCACTTTTTAAAAATCCGTTTCAAGGAGTATGTTCAATAAAATAGAAATTTTTCATGAGCCCGAGCCCGAACGCAATTATGAGTTACAGAGCCTGAGCCCGGTTCGGGACCGGGCTCGGGCTCGGGCTGAGCTCGTCTCATCTCTAATCCTAAGAAGAGGGTGGCTGTCTTTCTTGATAATGCTATTCAGACGTCTATAGTCAACGCAGAACCAGATGGAACCATCCCTCTTCCGGACCAAAATAATCGGCAAGGCCCAGGGACTAGTCGATGGCTTGATGGCGTCATCACACTGCATCTCGGCTAAAAGTCTGCTCTCCCTGTTTAGCAAATGGCAGCCGCCTGGGATGTTGCTTGATGGGGGAATGGCTGCCTGTATTTATTCTGTGTTGCATTAATTTCGTACGACCAAAGTCACCGGAAGTACGAGAGAAGATGTTTCCAAATTCCGCTATTACTTTCTCCGCAGCGTTTTTCAGTTCCGCTGTTAATTCTGCGTCTTGTAATAATTCCTCCGTAAGACACTCAGATGATTTAGCTGTCGTTAGGATGATGTTTTTATTAACGCAGGTAACAGGAGTGCACGTTACCAACACTTCATTTTTTTTTATCATCTTCGACTTGTCTGTCACATTCGCTACTCTAATTGGAATGTTAATTCTCGACAAGTCCACAAGTGTTGCAGCCAGAAGTACTCCTCTGACAGAATCACTATTGCTTGGGTGTTCAAGTAATTTAAACCGGAATCTATTGATTTCTTTTACAGTTCCAGAAATTATAGAATCAGTTCTTAGAAGTAGAGTGATATCAGTGTGGGCTATTATTTGCTGGAACAGGTAAAACGGCTTTACTTTTAATGTCGAACACAGCTATTTCTTCCGAGTCCGAACGAAGCTCATTATTCTTAAAGCCCAAGTTAAATTCGTTTGATTTAAAAAACTCCAGTCCGAGAATGAAAGAATCCGTAATACTAGCGATGTATACCACATGGTCGTATCTGGCATTTCCAAAAGATATTTCTACTCGCGCCTTTCCGCTCACTTCGATCTTGTCACCTGACACACTCTGAAGGGTCAGGGAGGGCGGAGTCCAGACAGTCTTCAAATTTAATTTCTTTGGCAGATCTGTCCTTATGATGATTACATTAACTCCAGTATCAATGATCCTATGGCATGGAGAACCATTAACGTATCCCAGTACAAAGAGTCCATTACTGCCACCATTCGCTGATGAAATCTGTAGGACTCTTAGATTAGGCTTTTAAATATTCCGCAGCCCCCGTTCCGCAAGGTCGTCTCTCTTCCGTCTTCCTTCATGGGATTCTCTGGTGCACTGATATCTACGATCTTCACGAGGACAGTTCTTTTGTACGTCACAGTATTTTCCTAAATTCCATTCTCCACTGCACCTCCAATATTTCACTTTCTTGTCTCTGACTGTACTTGTGGTTCCACCAGATCTTCAACTTTCTTCATTATTCTGTCCCCCAGCTCTAACAGTATGACAATCTTTCCTTACGGCCCACTGGTCTGCCTCTAGCTTCATGGCGAATACGAAGGCGGACCTTAGATCTTTATTATCGGCCAAAATCAATGCTTTCTGTATTTCCGAGTCTCTGACGCCTTAAATAAAATGCTGCACTGCAACTTCTTCTCGGACATTATCACGATAGTTGCCGTAGGCTGGATGACACAGCCAAGGGGGGGATATCGGGATATATCCCCCCGAAATTTTAGGATTGGTGATGAAATTCCGTCTATTTATACACATATAAGTTCATATCCCCCCCCACCCCCGAAAAATTTTCCTGGCTACGCGCCTGGCGACACAGCCTATCTCTGTCCGAAGACAGCTCTTGAAGGGTCTCGCCAGGACTTTGCATCCTTGACTTTAGTTGGGTTCTGCTTTACTCTCTTTCTGACACTTCTTTCCGAATATCAACTCCAAGGCATTGGCAAGGGCGTCAAAATCTACTATCTTCGTCGGTTTGCGATACGTTAATTACCTCTCCTCTAATGGAAGCGGTCGTTTGGTTCACTTTCTCGGACTTGTCCCAATCATTGGCGTTGGTGACAATTAAAAATTGGGTCTTCTACGCTTCTCAGGCAGTCTTTCCATTATGTGTCATTATGTGTCCGTTATGTGTCGACAACTTGATGTTTTCCGGTAGCTTACCCAACTTGACGGGAGTCCAGTTTTTCTTCAATTTTAGCTTCACATTCTTCACGTATTTTCGGAACTACATTTTCTTTCAATGCTTTCACTTTGTCTTGTAAGTTTCTTAGATTTTCTTGGATTTTTACTTCGATCTTCAGCTCTATTTTTTCATCAGATTTCGCTTGACTTTCTTCTAGAAAAGACATTCTCTTCTCCATTTCTTCCTTCAGTTCTTTCCACTGATCTTGACTTTGCTTAGTGTCCAACTTTAAATTTTCTTGATTTATCTCTATTTTATCGAATCCGGATTTCATCTCTTCTTGTCCACTTCTATTTTCTTCTCCAAATCGGCTTGTCCGGCTTCAATTTTCTTCTGTAAATCGGCTTGTCCGGCTTCGATCTTCTTCTCTAAATCTGCTTGTCCGTCTTCAATTTTCTTCCCTAAATCGGTTTGTCCGGATTTCATCTGTTTCAATATAACTTCAACTTCGTCGTAGGCTGCTTTTATGTCGGCTTGGGCTTGTCCTGCTTCAATTTTCATTTCCACATCAACTTTTATCTTAGCTTGTTCGGCTCCGATTTTCTTCATCATATTCAAGATCTTCTGAAGTTATTCTTCCATTTTTCCTCATGTTAAAACCGTAAGCTGGAAAATTAAAGCGCTCTTTAGAACCCCACTTCTGACACAAAATCTTGCAGAAAACTCCGTTAGTTTCTGGATTCGTTGTTCTAAATTTCAGTAGGTGTAGAAAGTTCTACTAAAAAGTCCACTAGTCAGGATGGAACACGAACTTTATTGCTTCTAGAATTTCGTCGAACAATCAGCTGTACAAAATTCACAGGCACTAACGGACAGTAGCTTGTTTATAACAGTCCGCTTCGTATACAGCGTTCACAATTTCTGTATTTCTCACATAAAATAGAACACTTCCACAGGCAAAAATTCAGTCGAAACTTAGGAGGGAAATCGTAAACATTCCCTCAATATTCAGCAATGAATAATTTACACACAGCATTTTAAAACAAGGCTTTTAAAACACACGATAATACCGCGTCTATAGCGTCAATATAAAGCGCTAAGCTCCCACAGACATCTGCTCTCTGATCAAGCAAAAGCAAGACGGACTGAACCGGGGCCGCCCGCACCTATTTAAACTTTCTGACGTACATTCCAGAAAACTCGGAACCCCCTCTACAGGGTCCCCGAACAAACGCGTTTTGATTACGTCGTAGAAATATTAATGAACACGAGGCTAGTATGTGATGTTAAAGCAGGAAAAACACTTTTACAAGCCCCAATGGGAAAATCGCGCGAATGTTCGAAAGGCCGTCAAGCTTGGCGACTTTTTGGCGAAATATTGCCAAATTTGGCGCTAAAAATAAGTTCCCAAAAATGATGTTAACTAAAGCCTACGAGGAATATTTTAGATTTCTAGAAAATGCTATGCAAACCAATCGGGAAACCAAAAACTGTATAACTCCGGTTCTATTTATCCTATTTTGGTGCAACAAAATGCAAAATTTAACTATTTTAAGCGTAGAACACGAATTCTAAACAATTTTAAGCCCCAGAACAGATAGTTGCCCCGAAAATTCGTAACAGTCTGTATAGTGCGTTGCTTTAATCCATATTATCGCAACAAATCTATGAAGGTGTTTCAAAATATGATTTTATGTTGCTATTACATAACTGAAAAAATTAGGTTTTAATTTGCACGCCTAAAAATAAAGGAAACAGATTATTGTTTCAATCTCATGAAAAATGCTTGGAGCGATTCAGAATAACTGAAATTACGAGGAGTTGATATGGAGGATATTTGATATGGCGTGAAATTTGTAATAGAAGCAGCAGCACAGCACTTACTTTGATAATTTAAGATCGATTATACAGAGGAATTAACCGCGCATTAAAAGCACTGTTTAACTGTGTGATGCGTGGGTATGATCAAACTAAAAGCTATATCATAAAATAATTAAAACCTTTGAGAATAACACCATTAAAGTTACGTGTCAGGCCGTAGAGCTGCTTCGATCTAAAAAATTTTGATCTTCAGTGAAGATATGTGAATCACAGTCCAGAAGACTAGAACAGGGAACTGAAAATGACATATCTCCATGTTAATGATATATCTCCACTGAAGAACAAAATGTTTTCGATCGAAAAAGCTGTATGGCCCGAGAAGTAACTTTTATGGTGTTATTTAGCAAAGTTTTTAAATATAATTGAATGTTTTAAACACCAGTCATTTTGAGGTGTGTTTTTTTGTTTGTTAAACGCTATTATTCATTCTACTGCTAATTGTGCTCGTTTCTTGTCCTTCGTATAAGACACAAAAGTTATTAGATTCAATATATCTAAAAAAAATCAAAACATCCCTAATGAATATCGATCATTTTTTGACTGTATCCCCCCCCTCCCCGGCCTACTGACTCAAATGATAGTGGTGACGATTAACTATCATCACGTAGTTCTTTTCAATTGATGCTAGGAAACTAGCTGACCTTTAAATTTGGTTCAAAATTTAAATTTCTAGGCTCTTTTTGGCTTTAATTTATTAAAATTATTACCTGTATTCCTTTCCACAGTCCCATTTCTTCACCTTTGAATCAATGGCTGTTGTCTATGACTCGAGAAAGCCTTTGCATAAACCACTCTCTACCAGAGATGATATAAGACAGCAATCAAAATCTCTTATATCCTCGCTTGTAAAAAGAGTTAATTAAAAGGCACTGCTTGGATATTTGACACACATGGCGCCTTTCTTCATGGATATAATCGATAGTCATTTCCCATTCAGGTTGCCAATAAAATACTACATATTCCTACTAGCTCAGATGCTCACAATACAATCGCCATGATGTCACAGAGGGTCACAGTGGTCATCGAGTGTCACAAAATAGTTACACCATGACTGGCAAGTGAAGTGACTTCACTGTGCGGCAACTGTGACTAGCCTTATTTGTGACTTATCACCAAGTGACGTACGTCACTGTGAAGTCAGAAGGTGACTGCTCATTCTTGAGACTCTAAAGTGACCGTTTTTGTGATTTTTAAATCTGTCTCGATTGTTACACATATTAACTTGAAATTTCGGTAATGATAACGAGAAAATACGATGAAATTTTGTTTAAGGAAAATTTTGGCGACTTTTGTTTGAATTAATTTGAAAATGCACTTGTACGTGTAATGTATTAAACATGTCGTAAAAATATTACACTTTATAAGATTATTTTTAACAGCAAAAAATGTTCAAAGAATTACTATCCTTTTTTACGAATAAATTGAAAAAAAAAAAAAAACCCTGGCTCCTTAATAATTTTTAATCAAAAAAAGGGGTTTTGAATTTAAAAGGGTTTTCAAAAATGTAACTTATATCATAAATTATTAAATTATTGAAATTTATTAATTTGAAAATATTGCATCGAATCTACCAAATGGTCAAGAAATTACTACCACTTGTGTACATTAAATATCTAAATAAAAACACTCAGACTCCTAAAAAAAATTCCAGAAATTTAATTTATGTCTTAACATTAGATATAGTGGCGAACTTTATAATTAGAGTATTTTCCCTCCAATTATAAAGTTCGCCACTAAAATTTCAGTTTTCAAAACTAATTTTTGCAATTAGTTAACTTTTTAAAGCTGTTGCAAGGTTGAATGGCGTAATGCTAGCGCATTCTTATACCAACCAGTTGATCCGGGCTCGTATCTCTCGGTAGGAATCGGAATCCCTGGATTACTGGATATTCAAGATATTCAAGACAGATGGCAGCATCACATTTCCACCCCCTCTTATTCGGTTTATATTTTTCTCTTGCCGGGACACTATGTGGTCACCTTGTGATCACATTTTGGGGTCGCATGGTGACCGTCATATCTATCTCACAGTGACTACGTGTCGACGTCACAATGGTTACTCATGACCGGATTGTGATTGTATTTGGTGGTCATCGACGGGGTCACTGAGCTATCAGGGATGTTTCTTATGCTAGAAATTGCCACAATGACAATGGTGTAATTAACATCATCAAATACGTAATCTCGCTATCAGATGACAAATATCACGGCTGAGGAGTCAATAAAAAGCAATCTATTTTTTTCTTAAATACAAGGTTACAACTTTATTTTTACGAATGATAATCATACAGAACTAATTCAGCCTATGGCGCACAAGAGTTCTTTGGTTTTATTTCTTCAGGTAAGCATATCCCAAGGCGTACAGTGGGTGATCGTGGTCGTGGGTATGAGGTGGCTCCACGTATTTTACGAAGGTGGTGGTGGCAGGAGCGGTGTGAGTATATCCGACTGGAACAGCGTACCTGTATGCAAGCGGGGAACCGTGCCTGGCGGTGAGAGGATAGCTGAAGCCACTGACGTAGGAAGACGGGACTACGGCATACAGCCCGTAAGCTGCTAGAGAGGCCGAGAACAGGCAAAAGGCTGTGACGATACTCTGTGAAAATGAGAAGAACTTTTAAGCAAGAGATATAAGCAAAAAATGAACTAAAATGCTTTTTCTTTTAATTATAAGCATTACTTATATAGTTATAGTTTTGTTGTTCGATTGCTAGGTAACAGTCCAGTAAATTTCTCGGTGTCCTGGGCGAACGCTGATCGAATGACAGGGTCGATTTTCAAAACTCTTAAATTTATCGAAAACTGCTGATTTTTTAGCCATTTGGGTTTCCCTCAAACTCGATTACATTCCCTAAAATAGACTTCCTCCAACCAGTTGTTCCGGGCTCGTATCTCTCGGCAGGACTCGGAATCCCTTGAAGAGATGCCGGATATTCAAGATAGATCGCAGAGCCACATTTCCCTCTCTCTTATCCTGAATTTTCAATTTCAAAACTTTAAATTGACTTTTATAATGTTAGATTTGTTCTTCGATTGCTACGTAGCAGTCTGTTCGGAAACCTGAAAAGCTTTTCCAACCAGCACTCCAAAGACCGAGCAAAGTATAAGAAAAGCTTATAATAACTCTAACGCAATTATTAAAAGCAATTTTTATGTACATAGGTTAACCCAAAAATATAGCGTCAAACTTTTAGGAGAGGTATGATAAAACATTCAGTATCCCGCATCAGTGCAGGGTAAAAAATTGTTTTTTAACACCGGTTAAGAATCGTTTCACTAAAGTGTAAGCATTATAGCTGACTTATCAAGCTTTTAAACAAATGATTTAATCTCCGGCAATTACAGCGTTCAAAATGAAATACTATTAATAATGAACCATTTTAGTTTATTTTACGAGAGAATAATTAATTCTGGCAAAGCATGGTAGGAAATTTCACTAATACCTCAACGACTTTTGTGGAGTGATTATGAACAGGTGTATGAAAATAACAGCTTTGATCCCGCATTGCTATGCTATTCTGAATGCTTTTTTGTGTTCCCTACGTCCTCTAAAAATTTGTCGCTATTGTTTCGGACTCTACGTTCATCGGCAGTCGTTGAGGCTGTTAAGAATCGAGCATTGCACAAAAGAGCGCATTATTTTTACTTCTCAATGAGTTGAATAATGATTTGCAATGTTTCATTAATTAAATCAATTCTAATAAATTAATATGCGTAACACAAACCTGACGACAGGATTCCCCCCCCCTCCCCCCCACGGCAGATTTGAGAAGGGCCTTTTGCTCCCCCACCACCACCAAAAAAAAAAAAAAAAGAAAAAAAAATAGTTTTTTCTCCCCATAAATTTTTTCAAACAGGGTAGAATTAGTACACTTTAAATATACCGCAAGCCACACATATACAAGGCTTTACACGATGGTACAATTTCCATCCAATTCCGGGCCCATGGACAATTATCCCTCCTGTCTCCCCCTCTGGGCGGGCCAGCTTAACTGATATAGATTATCCATTACGTACACCTGCCGCATAGCAAACAAAAAGCATAGATATAAACAACAGTAAAATTCACTCCAAACATTTGAACTCCAACTCAACTTCCACTCAAATAATCGTTAGGCATCAGAATTGTTTTGTGAATTCGTGTAGAAGATCCATAATCTATGAATTCTATTTTTTAATAATGCGCATGCTGTTGTAATTATAAAAAATACTTAAATTTATCTCGTAAAAAAAAATTGAATTTTAACGGAACAATAAAAAGTCTTACATTTTTTTGAAATTATTTGTTGCCGTTGTGTAAAGGAAGTGTTGGAAAAGAAAGCTTCTATTTATAGAATAATAATTCGTCAGTCACGTTTATTTCATTTGGAAAATTCAGATATTTTACTTTTCATTTTCGCACACTTACTTTCCATTTCCAGGTAAATAAATCATAAAAATTTAATTAATTTGGATTAGATTATACCTACTTTATATTTATCATTTTTATTTTAATTGCCTATTTTAGTTAAGCGAATTTATAAATAAAACATAACATAATGCTAGTATGAACTAAAGCTTACCGATTGTCGAATTTTGGTGGGTATTTTAAGCCCCCCCCCAACTCTTTGAGTACGACAGTATTTTCAAGGCAGAAAGCGGAGCGAAACTAGAACGGGGCTCATAACTACCCGCACCGAGATTATTTATTTATTCGCCAAGTTTTATCTAACGCCAGAAACGAGTAAACATAAAAGAACTGAACTGATTATGAAGAAATAATAAGAAACTTATCAAAATTTACTGAAATAAGTAACAGAAAAAAGTAAACTTTTACAGGAATACAGACATTTCATAATTTAACAGAATAATTTCAATGCTGTTAAAGCCAAAGATGGTGTTTGAAATAAATATATCGTTGCGGTGAGACGTTCTACTATCATTTTCATATCTACGCGAAGAGTCTCTCACTGATAGCCTGGAAAGTAGGTTTCGTTTCTTCGTGCAATTTGGGGTTGACGAATAAAAGCAATGCTTCATTCAAAAAACACTGAAAATCACCCAAGAACGATGGTGTTAAAATGAATCAAACATACATTAAATTTGTTCACACATTACCGCCTCCCCCCCCCCCCTAAATCTTTTAAAATAAATTTATTTGAAAAAAAAATTCTGTCGGAAGCATAATTACTTTTCCCCCACTTTAGGTGCTCCCAGCTATGAAAGACGAATTCAAACGCAGAAGGAGGTGTGGGTAGAAAGATCTGTACGGGTAATAGATCTTCATTTTAGATCTTAGCCCAAAGCTAACCGCGATGAGCTAAGATCTAAAATGAGGAAACGCAATATTTTAAGTATTAAACAGCCATTATTAATATCCTTCCATTGAAAACAAAATGGCTTGTTTGCACTATTGTTTTCTTCTGATTCCGAAACTGCCCATAACTTGTAAACACCCCCTTTGCTTTATATCCTCACCAGTATTTTACCACTGGACTCGTTCAGTTAGCGTATGCGTGTTTACGTCCATGGGTGCGCTTGGGATAGGGGAACTGTATGCCAAAGTAGAACAGTTTTGGACATAACAGTGTGATTTCTGTGCATTACACCATAAATCCGAATTCAAAATACTCTGGATACATTTGTTTAAATGTGCAGGGCGTGCCATAATTATCGATACAAGCTTTAATTTATGGTAAAGCACATAACAAGGATCAGAATGACTTAGCAATATGGTGTTAAGAATGTCGTCTGCATATAGATGTTAATAATCACTTTGGAAAAGCGGTGAAATAATGTAGAACTTCATAATTTTTTGTCAAAAACTAGTATATCTTTTACAGAAATCACGTGACTAAAACTGATAGTTTAAAAATTCTATTTTATTTCATTCATGAAATTTTTGAACGCAAGCCCGTTGTTTCTGCAACTTGGTTAAGAAATTAGACGAACACTTCAACACTTTTGCCAAAGTGATTATTTACAGGCAAGTGAAAACGTTTTTTTGACCCTACAGCTGTGTGATCCTGATTCCTTATAAAGTACCCTATCTCCTCTTAAATTTTGTACCAATAGTTATGAGACACCTGTATATTAAGACAATTCTCTTTAATAACTTACATTTTAGGATGTGCAATTAAAGCTGGTAGTGACTGTTAAAATCCACACAAGAAATTAGCATCCAAAAGAAAACGTGAATTGGAATGATCTATGCATCTCGCTGAGCTATCAGGACTCAATTCTGTAATTTAATGAATTCCGAACTTAAATTAAAAACAAAATATTTGCGTTGAAGGTCTGTTGTCGCATCAAATCAAACAGTTGCTGTTTTCATAAAATATATCCGTGAAACCTTTTACTGCTGCATGGCCAATTTGAAGGCAAAAGATAATGTTAATATCAAGAGTTCCAAACAACACTTATTCACTTATACAATTTTAATTTAAAAAATATTCAATAATTAAGTAGTATAGCATAATTCTCTCTTCTGCTTCCAGACAGTAATTCAGACAAGCAGGCGAATTAGAGACAGACAAGCAGATTAATAGAAGCCAGATATTTTTTAAATTTGTTCACTGTTCAGGTTGTTCTAAGAAATCATACAACTTCTGAATGGCTTTCTAAAGAACAGTATTGTGATAAAGACTCGAAACAAACTTTTGTATATTTCTTTATAAGCTGCTCTGTGCAGGATAACAAAATGTGAACCTATAAGTGTTATAAAACTTTCAAAAGAGAATTTGAAACATAAGAATTTTGCAATGTTTACGCAAACAGATAATGCTAGGCCCATTTTTTGAAGGCGAATTTCATGCTTAAGAATGTTTTCTGGAAGTTACTTGAAGCTGATTCTGTAAGTGGAAAATGCATTGGGTGAAGAGTACTATCAATATTTTCAAAATAAGTTACGTATAGCTAGTTGTGTACGTATAGTTAAGCTGTGTGTTTAACAACTATGTTCTGTAAATCTCTTCAAATTTCCATTTGCTTTTTAAAATGAAAAGCCTTAACTAATGTCATGCACGTTGAACAAAATCAAAAAATAATAATTATAATTATAGAGAAGGATCGGTCTGAAAATTAAACTTTCAAAGTTGAGAAATAACTAAAAAGGTATGAGATTTGAAATGATATAAAATGAAACAATATGCAAGTAAAAACTATAGTTTAAGGAAGAGATCGCCCGTTCAAGATGTTAAGTTAAGAAGCAAAATTTTTCTAGCAAAAGTTAAACATTAAAGTCTCTGTCCTCAATTTGAGATTTCAATTTGGTTATTTTGAAAAATATTTAATTTTATAAATTTTCAAAGAAATACGGATATCAGAGAACGTTACACCTCTTTTGTGACCAGCAATAAGCCTAACCAAAAGCTAATCTTGATAGGGAAAAAAATAATAATCTTTTGAATTCCGTTAATTTCCAGTAATGTAAAAGTGCTTTTTCAAAATAAAAAAGTTGATCAAAAGTTGTCTTTTTCGATCGTATATTAATTTCTTCTTGGATTTTTTATGGCATTTGTCTCACAAATTTTAGAAAACTGGAAAAATTAGGACATACTTAAAATCTTTGTCATTTTTTATGGCAATATGAAAGAACTTAAAATATAACCAAGACTTACCAGAAATTTCATGTTTTCAGGTGTTGTTAAAGAAAATTTTCAGACTCTCAAAGTTTTCAATGCAGTCCAGATTGACTTTTCTGAGGATTAATTTTGGATTCTCAGCTTTATATACCACAAAAAAGCTCGAGGGCAGATACTGATTCGGATATTCTTTCACAGATAAACAGTGGAAAGTTGGCCTGTAGGCGGGAGGCTTTTATCTGTTGCAAAATATGTGAGAATTACCTCACACTTTGAAGAGAAAGTGGTTAGTTTGATGTATAGCCGCTTTAGAAAACTTTGACAGCGCAAGTCTTCATTATTATTCTTAGTAAATCCTTTTTGTTTTTAGTGCTTGTGATGAGCCTGTAATATGCTGATCATGAAAACACTTTTACTCCAAGACCAGCCGCGAGCTAGTGGACGAATTCGTATGTGGGTCAATATAGCAGTTGTGACCTTCAGCTGCCGAAATATACTAATATACTAATATACACCAAGATGCTTGATTCTTTATTGTACTTGTATTCCTTCTGACTCCCGTGAAAATTTTTAGTTATTAGTATTGTTGTTTGGAAATTTATACTGACTTAAACGGCATGCTGTGTTCAATTTCAGTAAAATAACTAGCTTTGAAACTTCTTTTGACAACTATGCTAAATTAAATGCTGAACAGCTATAATCGAATTAAAATAAGTGTTTTTATAAGTTAGTAATTTATTTTTAACACGTCCATGTATATTTATTTTCCAAGGTTTAAGAACTATAGAAATTATTTTAGTTTTCGTTTGATTCACAGCATTCAACGAATTAAGTGTCAAAATTGGACATCATTACTATAGTAACTAAATGATAATATTAAAAACAGAAATGTAATTTATTATTAAATTTGTTCTTCTTTTTACATCATGCGTTTAAAAAAGGAAATTAGTAAATTAAATGCTAATAAGTTTTGACATAAAAAAAATTGGACCATGGTCAAGATTGTTTGAACGTGAAACATGGATCCAGATAGGAAGTTATAAATATTTACGAGACTAAAATTTTGCTGAGATCAGCAGATAAACATACACTTGGCCTTGAAAAATTAAGGTACAACATGCTTTTGGAAACTCTCCATAAAAAAATGGCAGTAACAACAAAATTCATAGTTTAAGTAAATGATAATAATGAACTTTAAAAAAAAATCCAAAAATGATAGCTAGAACTTATATTTTATCGAAAAGAAGTGGTATACATGAGTGAGAGAAAAATATGCAAATATCAGGCTTTCGTAAATGCGTGTGTAACTTTTATTGACTTACAACTGTTATTAGCAGATTCATTGACAATAGGCGGTAGAGTTCAACAAAGTCTAAGAGAAGCTGTTTGCCCAATTCGTTAAGGTGGCGGTCGGTCGGATGGATGGAAATGGCGTTACCACAGGCTGATGCTGCTAAGCGTCTCAATGTGTCTCGCAGTATGGTCCAACGACTGTGGGATCAATATCAATCCGAAGATTTTCTGTCCAGAAGGCATGTTCCAGGTCGACCACGAGCTACAAAACCTGCAGAAGACCGTTTTCTAGCTCTTTCGGCCAGCAGGAAAAGAAGCACTACTGTGCCGCAGCTCGTAGCAGCCACTTAGTATCGTCAGGGAAAAGCATCTCTGCTAGAACGGTGCGGAGACGCCTTCACAACGCAGATCTCTATGCAAGGTGACCAGTTGTGTGTGTCAACTTAACGGACAGCAGAGAAGGACCCACATGTGTTGGGCAAGAGAACACGCTTCCTGTACTAGACAGCGATGGGCTTCAGTACTCTTCACAGACGAGTCCAGATTCACAGGAGAGCGATTCAACACGTCTGCTGATCTGGAGGGAACAACGCACCAGATACCATACATCCAACACTGCTGAAAGACACAGTTACAGAGGTGATGGAATAATGGTTTGCGCAGGGATCTCATTCGGTGGTCACACTGACTTGCATGTGTTCCATGGAGGAACTCTGACTGGTGTGAGTTATCGGGAAGCGATCCTTGATCCATATGTCCGCCCATATTCCGATGCGATTGGCGATGATTTCATTCTGATGGATGATAATGCACGACCTTACCGTACTGTAGTTGTTGAGGAATATCTTGAGGGTCTTGGTTAAGAGCGAATGGAATGGCCAGCTCAATTTGCAGACCTGAATATGGTACTGAATACCTGCTATTGGAAATGATTTCGTTATGATGGCTGATAATGCATGACAGGGACAAAGACAGCGAGTGGGCCATGGGGACCTGGGCACCCTCCTAAATTTTAAATTTTTGTTATGTCAATAAATCAAGCATTTTGTGAGATATTGTACTTCTTTCCCCTTTTGGGCAACCCCCGAAATTTTTTTGTCGCTAAGTTCCTGATGCACGACCTCAGCGAGCTGTGGTTGTTGAAGACTATCTCGAGGATCGTGGTTTGGAGCGAACATAAAGGCCAGCTCATCTCCAGACTTGAATCCGACAGAACATCTTTGGGTTAGATGAGTTGGAAAAAGGCTTATTCCGTGTCCGGTCTTCGCTTTCCATTTTGGTGTCCGACAACTTAATTGACAGCATGGAAAGTCAATGGCACTATGCATTCAAGTTAGGGAGTGGACACTAGAGATGAGTTCGAGATCATTTTTTAAAACTCGGCCCGAGGATTCAAAATTCGAGCTCGCCTGAGCCCGATCCCGAAATTTCAGCTACTAGAAAAATAAAAGTAATTACCTCATCGATAGAATGTATCATAAATTTTGCTGTCTGTGAAAATTAAAGACAAATATAGTGCCAAACTCTTAATGCACTTTCTAATTCTTTATATTCAAGTTTATCAAATAATTATAATAAAAATGTTTCAATTTTTATAAAAAATTCCATTGAATAGTCCGCGTCAGTGTCAAACATTTGTATGTACTTTGATATACTAGATTCAAAAAAATGTGAGTCATAAATCTCATATAATAGTGCCATAAAAAATGTTATATTAAAAACACATTCAGAAAAGAAAATTTAAGTTTAAGACATTTGCATATAAAAATGTATTTGATAGGAACAAAATAACTTTTAAAAATATGTTTATTTTATGATACGACATGAATATATACATTGATAACATTGTTTGCTAGCCCGAGACCCAATACAATCGTGAATTACAGAGCCCGACTCATTTCTAGTGGGCACATTCTTTATTAGAACACATTTTTTATATGTTTCTATGACATTTTACCACACAAAACTGTAATGTAATGTTTTTTCCATGGATGGACTTTTACACCAAGATTGCTTCGTTGTGAAAAATCATTTTTGCGTGTAAGTTATGTAAATTTCCATGTCGCATTCAATAAATAACTGTTTAGTGAATATTTCCTCCAAATTTGTTGTTTCTAGATTCATACATTTGCAAATTAGATGCAAAAAAAACCGTTTGTACCTTAACTTTTGGAGACCAGTGTATGACAAAGTATTTGTCCCAATAAGGTGGTTATGGGCTTTAATTCTTAATCTATTAGAGATATGTGGATAGTGTAAATTGAAAAAATAAAATAAGGTCGGAAATGATACTCCGTTAAGGAAAAATTCATCGCGTTAATTTTCAAAAAGTTACATTTTTAAAATTTTTATACGACTCCCGTACGACCTCCATACACTAATGAGGTAACATATAAAATTTGAGAACTATTCCTTAAAAAATGTCAGAAATATGATGATAACTATAACGCTGACTTAAATCAAGCATTTTTCAATGGTTTAAGACCACTTTTCAATGGTTCTCGAATGGAAAAAAATCTTGTCGAATGATTGCATTTCAGGGGCCGTACAGAAATTACGAAATAAATTTTTTTTTTCGACTCTAGGAATAAAAGTTTACCAAAATCATGCATAGTCCCCGATCACCTTTCCTTAAAGATATCTCTACGATTTCGTATGATGAAAGCCTCAAATTTGGTACATCATCTCATTAGTGTACGGTGCACATTTTACTAACTGGCAATGTTTTTGTACGGGGTCGTATAAAAATTTAAAAGGTGCAATTTTTTGCAAATTAATGAGAGGAATTTTTTCTTAACGGATTATTATATCTCAGCAGTGCCAGATTAGCAATACAGCAGAAGTAGCAAATGCTACGGGCCCCGCGCTTGTAGTTTGAGAGTTTTTGTCCGCCTCCTAAGATCTAGCAATTTTTAAGCAAAAGATAAATATCATAATTTTTTCTTTCTTTCTTTTCTTTTCTTTTTTTTTCTTTGATAAGACAATTTTTGAAGCTCTATTATGGAACTGTAAATCAGTTGTAGATAACTCATTGAAAGAATATATATATATATTTAGTGTGGCTGTCGCATGCCTGCATTATTTAGTCAACTGATTACCTGGAGTAAACTGAATGAGTATTCTAAAGACAACAACAAGAGACACACACGAGAGTATTTTTAATAGACACAATAAAAAATGCAGTACTCAGAAAAATGTCCAGAGAGGGCTCAAACGGTGGAAGAGACAGAATAAAAAAAAAATAAAAAATAAAAAACCTTCATCATTAGCACTACAGTGCTATTAAAATTGAGTTTTTTTTTAAATCTTTTTGTTGAGAAAAATCGCAACTCGGAGGAGGGGGTATCCCGACCCTTACTATATAGGACTACCTACCTAAGTATGGCCTTTAAAAAATGCATTCCTTACTAATAATGTAGGAAGTTCAATGCAAACTCCTTAGCTAACGCCGTTACATCATGTGTGGCGCGGCAGTCGCCTAGCAAGCATAACATGTTCCT
This sequence comes from Cheiracanthium punctorium, assembly GCA_038373885.1. Taxonomy (NCBI): domain Eukaryota; kingdom Metazoa; phylum Arthropoda; class Arachnida; order Araneae; family Cheiracanthiidae; genus Cheiracanthium; species Cheiracanthium punctorium. The sequence continues at coordinate 57,748 of JAWZYV010014793.1, forward strand.
TTCCTACTAGAGATGGGCGGTTCGACTCATTTTACTGATTCGAATCTCGACTCACTCACTACTTCGATGATTCGAATCAGTGATTCGAATCTTGAATCAATAAAACAACTAAAGAATTTTTCCCTCTCTCTGCGCCGAAAGCCGTACTATTTAAACACCCTTCACCCATTCATCGGGTTTCTTCTCCGCTGAGTTCTCGGGCAGTTAGCATCCCTCTCCTTGCTCCAGTAAAACTAGTGTTTAAACTGCCCGAAATGAAAATACAGGGGAGCCTCGTATGACCCCCTGGGCCTGTAAGATTAAAAGGTTAAGTTTGGTGTCAAAGTATTCGAAATTTTATGTATCGATGGGGGTCCCAGAGGGGGGGTCGAGAATCAATAAAAACGCGCTCCGATGGATAGTTTCAGAGATATACGTTAATTAATTATGGTAATTAGACTAATTAACCATGATTCAGGCTTAAAAGGACTGCAAACATGTAGAAATTGGCTCTGGGATGGTTTCCAGACTTTGGAGATGCCGTCGGAGGAGGCTAGTGTTTAAAATGCCCAAATTGAAAATATAGGGGAGCTTCGTATGACCCCCTGGGCCTGTAAGATTAAAAGGTTAAGTTTGGTGTCAAAGCATTCGAAATTTTAAGTATCGGTGGGGTGTTGAGTCTAGGGGGGGGGTCGAGAATCAATAAAAACGCGCTCCGGTGGATAGGTTCCGAGATATACGTTAATTAATTATGGTAATTAGACTAATAAACCATGGAGCTGTTTTTTCTGCGATGAGAGAAGAAGAAGCTTTCCGAGAGAAAGCAGTAGCAAAAACATCACAAGCTGGTATTGATCTCAGGATTTTCTTATCGCCGGCCTCAGAGGCGTAGCCAAGGGGGGGGTTTGGGGGGTTCATAACCCCCCATGAGGAATTTTTTGCCATACAAAATGTATATTCTTCACTACATTATCATACACACGTATACATATATATGAGTTGCAGTAGTCATAACCCCCCCCCCCAGTAAAAAATTCTGGCTACGCCCCTGGCCGGCCTGTATTTTTAGCCCTTTATCGAATTCGAGATTTCACTGAAATGAAAATGGGAATATCGGATATTTGATGTTGAAATAAAACCGATATGTCGATTTTTGGCCCAGTCCTACTGAGGGGCTGCTGCCCCCCCCAAAAAAAATGGGACCCTTTACTTAGCTTACAATTGAACTTTACTTAAATTTGATACCCAGCCCACCCCGAAATAAAATCCTGGCTACGCCACTGTCAATAACACTAACTACGCCACTGCTTTAGGCCCTATTTTGTATTTTTCTGAATTACGAAAGAAAATAAAATCATTCCCCTTAAACGAAAAACAAGGTAAAAAAAAAAAACGAAATCTGCAGCAATAAAGCGAAATGTTATTTTGCTTACAACAAAGTCCTTTTGTGAGAGCGCTTAATATCGCCCCTGTATCCTTCATTAAAAGTGACAAGCACAATCCGAACTTTATTTCATTCTATTTCCCTTCACATGAAAATCCGCCACCATGTAAACTTAACGTTCCGTTTTTTTTTTTTTTTTTTTTTTTTGAGGGTGGGGGCAGGGGGACATATATTGAAGTTAAAAGTAGAAAAGGGATGTTTCATTAAATTTTAAACAAATATTAAATCAGTCAGACAAGTTGGAAGGAGGGATTTTCTTAATTTTTTTTTCGGGGGGGAGATTGACTCCTCTTGCCCTTAGGAAGTAACGCCTATGCCCCCCGCCAAAAGCAAACGATGTTCGACCCACTCCACACCCACAGACAGATAAAACTTTAAAATCCGACCACCAACCAAGAAATGAAACACCAAAGATTCGAAAAAAAAACTTCAATTAAATGAAACATCCTTTCAACTCTTTTCGACTCCTTTCGACTCTGAGTCGATAGAAGATTCGAAAAAACCCCTCCAATTAAATGAAACATCCTTTCAACTCTTTTCGGCTCCTTTCGACTCTGAGTCGATAGAAGATTCGAAAAACTAACGAATCTCAACGATAGTATACAATCACCGAAACAGAGCGAAACACTGAATCAGTAAAGATTCGTTGCTGCACCAACTCAGTGACCAACTCACCCACACCCACTCATTTACTGTTTCAAATCATCTATCGACTCAGAGTCGTAAAGAGTCGAAAAGAGCCGAAAGGAGTCGTAAAGAGTCGAAAAGAGTTGAAAGAGTAAGGGAAAATCCCTGGGAACGGCAAAGGGAAAATAAGTTTTTCTTTCCTTCGCACTTGGAATGTATTTCCCTTGAGGGCTTGAGATTCGAATCAGTAGAGAGTGAGTGTAAAGACTGAGCCACTCAGTACCAAGATTCGAATCACTGATTCGACTCATCGAATCGCTAGCCATCTCTACTGCGTAATCGAGAGAGACGTTAACTGCAGCCGACGAGAGAAGACGTCTCCGTCGCTCAGTCTGTTATCTAAGTGTTTGTAATTAATTGTCCGTGTGTAATTGTTGTTTAATAAAGTACCTTGTTTGTTAATATGGTCGTAGCCTTTTCCCCATATTTTGGGGGCTCGACCGTCCTCTCACACTCCAGAGAATTCCTCTAGACATCAACAAGCCAGTGTATTCCCTAATAGACGATAAGCTTCAGAAGCTCTCTTATGGACGAACGCAATTTGACGAATTTAAATACATGGTTTGAGGTGTGGATTAACTGCTGGACTGCTCCCCATTTCAAGTAGGCTAGATTTTTCTTTTAATTTAGATCGTTATTATCCTTTTAAACAATTGTGCAGAATTTCTCTAGTTTTTGTTTACATTCAGAAACTGTATTCTTTTTCAAAATGTCGTTAAAACTAGGAGACATACATTTAATAGCAAACTCATTGAAATTTGGCAAAACTCAAACTGTTAAAGCATTAAACACCATACTTGGTTTTAAAGAATTTGATCGTTCTTCCCGTACCAAAATACGTAATTTCTCTTCCTTCCCAATCGAATTAGATCTAGAAAAACATAAAGAACAGATATTAAAAGATTTCTCCTTAAATGAGTTTATTTCCGTGGCAAATTTATTACATTTGGAATCAAATGCAAACGAAAAAGATATTTGCAACAGCATTTTTAATGCCCTAACAAATTTGCAAGACTTTCAAAATTCTCTCGACATCCAGTTATCTCTCTGATTTAGAACATGACCATCCACTTATTAACACATCGGCAGAAGCGAGTAGCACGAATGTAGGTCAATTTTCCCCTAATGGTGCCTCTGATATAAACAGTGTTCCTGCGATGCAAAACCCAAGCTCTGTTTACCTTACCCAACCGAGTAATGCACAGTTCCCCATTCTAGGCCCCAGCGCAGTTTCGGATATGACTAATCAATTCTGGTATCTTTTAAGAGATATATCTGCAAATAGTAGAAAGTTTTCAGGAGATGATTTGTATTCAATTAAAAGTTTTTTTATAGACTTGGAGGAAAATTTCCAATTATTCCCTTGCATAAGTGATCAACAAAAATTAGTGTTTGCAAAAAGATTGATTACCGGTTCCGCGAAGTCATTTCTGTCGTCGCAAAGAAATCTAAATGCATACGATACGTTTAAATCTGCGTTAATTAACGAGTTTTCAGACACAGTCACGTCAATAGAAATTCATCGGCAGCTTGAAAAAAGAAAAATGCGCCCTAACGAAACATTTACTCAATATTTTAATTCCATGCGCGAATTGGCAAATAGATGCGATTGCGCTATTGACGAGTGTTCTGTTATTCAGTACGTCATAAACGGTATTGAAGGTTCCCGCTCAGACAAAATTATCCTTTATGGGACAACATCATTTTCCGAATTTAAGACAAAATTAAGAACTTACGAAACTTTTGTTAATAACATGCGAGCTAATAGATCAAATTCGTCGAATTTTCGTCACTCACCTGACAGCTCAAACCGCGGTACAGAACAACCAAACCAACAACGAAAACCCTCAAAATTTAATGTTTCTGACACAGCTAACACCCTGCAACGTTGTTTTAACTGCAATGACGTCGGACACAAGTCTAAATGGTGTCCTAATCGCTCTCGAGGCCCGAAGTGCCTAGCATGCAATCTTTTTGGTCACAAGTTGAATGAATGTGTCCGAGCTATTCGAAACGATAGTTCTACTTCACCAGCAAAAGTAAATACCGTACGTGAATTTCCTTCTGTAAACATGTGTAAGGAAGTTATTATTTTTGACAATAAATTCTCCGGATTAGTGGACACAGGTAGCAATTTGACGTTGCTTCGACATTCTGCATGGGTAAAAATAGGTTCACCACCATTATTGAATAACACTAAAGTATTGACGGGTTTCGGTTTTTCGCGAACAAACGTCATTGGTACTTTCGACTGTGATGTTACTATTGACAACCAAAATTTCCGGTTACTATTTCTGTAGTGCCGAATGCTTGCACAAATTATGACCTCATAATCGGGTGTGACATAATACAGCAAGCAAATTTAACCATTTCCCCTGCCGGCGTAATATTTTCAAAACTTCCAACTGCATCTGATCCTGTAGAACCTCAAAATTCTATTATGTCAATTTCTGACGATTCTCCCATCTTTGACATCGGCCCGAATGTCACCAGTCAAACACGCGCTGACGTTGAGAAGCTGTTGTTGGCTTATGCACCCAATAAAACGAAAACTGCTAACGTTGAACTTGACATCGTGCTCACTGACGACGAGCCAATTTTCCACGCACCCCGACGTTTGTCATTTGCTGAGCGTGATATAGTAGATGCACAAATTGACGAATGGGTCGAAAATGGAATTATTGAGCCATATTCATCTCCCTACGCAAGCCAAGTGTTAGTTGTAACAAAAAAAGACGGAAAACCTAGAGTATGCATAGATTACAGACGATTAAATCGCAAAATAGTCAAAGATCACTTTCCCCTTCCGTTGATCGAAGACATTTTAGATAGTCTTCAAAATGCCACAATATTTTCTACACTCGATTTACGAAATGCATTTTCCCACGTTCCCGTAAACGAAAAAAGCCGTCCTTATACTAGTTTTGTGACACACAAAGGCCAATATCTCTTCCGATTTATGCCGTTTGGCCTTAGTACATGTCCATCTACCTTTATGCGTTATATAAACGCCGTTTTTCGTCCTAATGCAAAAATCCCTGCAAGATAACTCTTTTCATCCTGTATTTTATATGTCCAAAAAGACCTCTGATAGTGAACGAAAGTATACAAGTTTTGAGCTGGAAGTCCTTGCCGTTGTTGAAGCCCTAAAGAAGTTTCGGATTTACGTTTTAGGTACTCACTTCAAAATTATCACGGACTGTGATGCCTTCGTCAAAACCTTAAATAAAAATGATCTCAACACTCGTATCGCTAGATGGGCCTTATACCTTCAGGACTTTAACTTTACTATAGAACATCGCAATGGCTCAAAAATGGCTCATGTCGACGCACTTAGTCGTAATCCCTGTTGCATGACCATTCAGAACAGTGTTCATATTCAGTTCCTTAAAGCACAGCAGACTGATGAACATATCACAGCGATAAATACGCTTCTTCAAACCGCAGCTCATGACAACTACATCGTGAAAAATGATCTTCTGTATAAAACAGTGAATGGCAAAGACCTCCTGGTAGTTCCCGAGAGCATGCAAGCCAACATCATCAAAGCAGCACATGAACGTGGTCATTTCGCTGTTGTCCGCACAGAAGAGATCCTAAACAAGGACTATTTCATTCCACACTTAAAAGACAAAATTAAACAGTGCATCCAAAATTGTGTTACATGTATTCTCAACAACCGTAAACGTGGAAAGCAAGACGGACTGCTACACCCGATTGACAAGGACGATACACCTCTACATACCTACCATGTCGACCATTTAGGACCTCTTGCCACCACTTCCAAGCGTTATAAACATATTTTCGTGGTAATAGATGCCTTTACAAAATTTACATGGCTTTATCCAACTAAATCAACGGACGCCGCAGAAGTAATCAATCGGTTAGAAAATCAAAGATCGGTCTTCGGAAATCCATCGCGTATCATATCGGACAGAGGACCAGCTTTCACCTCAACCGCTTTTGAAGAATACTGCGCCAAACAAAACATCGTTCATACCTCCATCACGGCAGGCCTACCGAGATCTAATGGCCAGGTTGAACGCCAGAATACTACCATTATAGCTGTTCTTTCCAAATTGTCTATTGACAATCCAGAAAAATGGTATTCCCATCTACCCGCCTTACAGTAAATCATAAACTCGACATTCCAAAGGAGTATAAACACCACTCCATTTGAACTCCTTTTTGGCACAAAAATGAAATCTGAACACGACTTAAAAATTCCCGAACTCATCAACGACGAGGTAAAAGCTGCATTTGAACAACACCGCGACGACCTTCGTAAAGATGCTAAACAACAGATCTCAAAGGTTCAAGAAGAAAATCTCCGAACGTACAACCTTCGACGCAGGCAAGCTCCACAATTCCAGTTGCATGATCTAGTTGCAATCAAACGAACCCAATTTGGTCCTGGATTAAAACTCAAGCGAAAATTCCTTGGACCCTATAAAGTCACAAAAGTGAAAAACAATGACACATATAATGTCGAAAAATGTGCTTTCTTCGACGGTCCATCCAAAACCTCCACCTGTGCACAGTTTATGCAACCTTGGACCAGCACTGTCGAACACATAACTTGAACTGTGTTCAATATTTTTTTTCTTCTTCACCGAAGGACTTAAGACTATATTGAGAAACCTTTTTTTCCCTTTACCCTTCGAATGACTTTAAAATTTAATTATTATAATTCATTTTCTTTTCTTTATTTTAGCACTTCTTAATTGCAGCATTATTCCAGTATTCAAGTTTTGCATTATATTATTCTTCCTGTGGTAATGTATAACTGTATTCTCTATATTGTTTATTTTATTAGGAGGTACTGCTCATTGTTAAGCTCCTTTTTTTTAATACATAAGCTAGTGATTGTTTTCTTGTTGTAGTGATAAGCTATTGATTTGTTTAAAAAATAAATAAATAAAAATAACTGTTCTGTAACTTCAGGAGAGGTCGCCTTACCGGTCATGATGGCCGAATGTAGGAAGTTCAATGCAAACTCCTTAGCTAACGCCGTTACATCATGTGTGGCGCGGCAGTCGCCTAGCAAGCATAACATGTTCCTTTCCTACTGCGTAATAGAGATGGGCGGTTCGACTCATTTTACTGATTCGAATCTCGACTCACTCACTACTTCGATGATTCGAATCAGTGATTCGAATCTTGAATCAATAAAACAACTAAAGAAATTTTCCCTCTCTCTGCGCCGAAAGCCGTACTATTTAAACACCCTTCACCCATTCATCGGGTTTCTTCTCCGCTGAGTTCTCGGGCAGTTAGCATCTCTCTCTCCTTGCTCCAGTAAAACTAGTGTTTAAACTGCCCGAAATGAAAATACAGGGGAGCTTCGTATGACCCCCTGGGCCTGTAAGATTAAAAGGTTAAGTTTGGTGTCAAAGTATTCGAAATTTTATGAATCGATGGGGGTCCCAGAGGGGGGGTCGAGAATCAATAAAAACGCGCTCCGATGGATAGTTTCAGAGATATACGTTAATTAATTATGGTAATTAGACTAATAAACCATGGAGCTGTTTTTTCTGCGATGAGAGAAGAAGAAGCTTTCCGAGAGAAAGCAGTAGCAAAAGCATCACAAGCTGGTATTGATCTCAGGATTTTCTTATCGCCGGCCTCAGAGGCGTAGCCAAGGGGGGGGGGGTTAGGGGGGTCATAACCCCCCCATGAGGAATTTTTTGCCGGGGAATTTTTTTGAGGAATTGTATATTCTTCACTACATTATCATACACACGTATACATATATATGAGTTGCAGTAGTCATAACCCCCCCCCCATAAAAAAAATTCTGGCTACGCCCCTGGCCGGCCTGTATTTTTGCCCTTTATCGAATTCGAGATTTCACTGAAATGAAAATGGGAATATCGGATATTTGATGTTGAAATAAAACCGATATGTCGATTTTCGGCCCAGTCCTACTGAGGGGCTGCTGCTCCCCCCCCAAAAAAAATGGGACCCTTTACTTAGCTTACAATTGAACTTTATCTTTAAATTTGATACCCAGCCCACCCCGAAATAAAATCCTGGCTACGCCACTGTCAATAACACTAACTACGCCACTGCTTTAGGCCCTATTTTGTATTTCTCTGAATTACGAAAGAAAATAAAATCATTCCCCTTAAACGAAAAACAAGGTAAAAAAAAAAAAAAAAAAAAAACGAAATCTGCTGCAATAAAGCGAAATGTTATTTTGCTTACTACAAAGTCCTTTTGTGAGAGCGCTTAATACCGCCCCTGTATCCTTCATTAAAAGTGACAAGCACAATCCTAACTTTATTTCATTCTATTTCCCTTCACATGAAAATCCGCCACCATGTAAACTTAACGTTCCGTTTTTTTTTTTGTTTTTTTTTGAGGGTGGAGGCAGGGGGGCATATATTGAAGTTAAAAGTAGAAAAGGGATGTTTCATTAAATTTTAAACAAATATTAAATCAGTCAGACAAGTTGGAAGGAGGGATTTTCTTAATTTTTTTTTCGGGGGGGAGATTGACCCCTCTTGCCCTTAGGAAGTAACGCCTATGCCCCCCGCCAAAAGCAAACGATGTTCGACCCACTCCACACCCACAGACAGATAAAACTTTAAAATCCGACCACCAACCAAGAAATGAAACACCAAAGATTCGAAAAAAAAACTTCAATTAAATGAAACATCCTTTCAACTCTTTTCGACTCCTTTCGACTCTGAGTCGATAGAAGATTCGAAAAAACCCCTCCAATTAAATGAAACATCCTTTCAACTCTTTTCGGCTCCTTTCGACTCTGAGTCGATAGAAGATTCGAAAAACTAACGAATCTCAACGATAGTATACAATCACCGAAACAGAGCGAAACACTGAATCAGTAAAGATTCGTTGCTGCACCAACTCAGTGACCAACTCACCCACACCCACTCATTTACTGTTTCAAATCATCTATCGACTCAGAGTCGTAAAGAGTCGAAAAGAGCCGAAAGGAGTCGTAAAGAGTCGAAAAGAGTTGAAAGAGAAAGGGAAAATCCCTGGGAACGGCAAAGGGAAAATAAGTTTTTCTTCCCTTCGCACTTGGAATGTATTTCCCTTGAGGGCTTGAGATTCGAATCAGTAGAGAGTGAGTGTAAAGACTGAGCCACTCAGTACCAAGATTCGAATCACTGATTCGACTCATCGAATCATTGGCCATCTCTACTGCGTAATCGAGAGAGACGTTAACTGCAGCCGACGAGAGAAGACGTCTCCGTCGCTCAGTCTGTTATCTAAGTGTTTGTAATTAATTGTCCGTGTGTAATTGTTGTTTAATAAAGTACCTTGTTTGTTAATATGGTCGTAGCCTTTTCCCCATAATAATGTTACAAGTTTGTCTTGTAACAACAAGTTTGTGTTGTAATTACACCTTCCAGAAATAAACAAATATAGAAAGAAAACTAAGTGACAAAATGAAAGAACAGAGGCAGGGCCGGTTCAAGGACGTATTCAGAGACGTCCCGAGGGGCGTGCGGAGCCCCAGGCGAAGCGCAAGAGCGGGGCCTCTTCTCTATCATGTCTTATGAGAAAGCAATAAAATAGCCCAGGAGCGGGACCTTAGGCGATCGCCTACATTCGTACCCCCCTTGTGCCGGCCCTGACGTATTAATGGCAAGGGGTCAGAGGGGGCGAAGCCCCTCTTGAGAAAAATGAAATTAATGTAAGCAATTCGATTTTACTTCCATAAAATGGGTGTATATGTTAATTTCCACCTAACCGCCTCCACCCAAAAAATTGTATTACTGCGTCAGTAGGCCGGATTATTCATTAGTCTGAATAGACTGTATAGTAGGGTGTCCCTTATTTTTCAACTTTTAAATTTTTAAATGCTCACCCTCCAGTCTGGTTCCATTTGCCTCAAGATAGACCCATAAAAAATTTTGGGTCGCTAAACCCATTTTAACACGTGCCGACTTCGAGGGAGAATGTGAAAATGAAAGCCATTATCAGGCAGTATTTGACAGTTTGGGCGGGGAAGCCTTTCTGTCTGTTGGTTTGCATTTTTTTTTTTTTTTTTTGAATCACGTGTAAGCATTGAGCAGAGTTACGTTTAAATTATAATATGTAATGTGCAGGGGCGTAGCCAGAAATTTTTCATGGGGGGGGGTTACGACTACTACAACTCATATATATGTATACGAGTGTGTGATAATGTAGTAAAGAATATACATTTTGTATGGCAAAAAATTTCTCGTGGGGTGTTATGACCCCCTAACACCCCCCTTGGCTACGCGCCTGGTAATGTGCCATAGTCATCACTTTTTGCCAGCCGCGGCGCCTACCTTAGAAGATAACAGTTACATTCTGCAATTTTCCCTTGATGCACGTGACTGTTACAGCTAAGTCTGTTCGTTGTTTTTTTTTTTTTTATGTTAAAAGTTAGCTTTCTGAAATTATGTCTCGAGAATTACGCAGTGCAAAAGAATATGTGTTTCTTATAGGAGATATCCAACATCAAATTACTGGGAAGAAATTGCCATCGAGGAAACAAGTGTTATCTGTTTTATTTTATAACTTGCGAGAAGTAAAATTAAATGTCAGTGAAAGTGCCAATTTAACAGAACGTGAATATATAATCTTTTGGGAAAAAGCGAGAATTCCCACAAGACCCATACAACATTGCGTAAAGAATGTGATTGACTTGTATTCGTCTTGGAGGACTCTTCAAAAGATTCAAAAAAGCTACAGGGTATTTTTAAGAGACGTGAAAAGGAATTCGAAAACTCTTTGGACAATCTTTTTGACATTGCTCATACCGACGAATTTGAGCTGATAAAAATTGAAGAAGACAAATTATTTTTATTGAGAGAGCCAGGAAGTGTATGTTATCTTGGAGGAATAGATAAAAAACTTTTCGAAAAGAAGAAAAGGCACGACAAAGACAGGAAAAAGAGGAGAAGAGACGAGAAAAGGACAAATTTTCAGTCTCTACATCTACTGTGAGTTATGTGTCCTCATCTGAAGAATCAATTAACGAATTATTCACTTCTGATGAAATGGATGATAATGACGTTTCTTGCGATTTTCCAGCAAGTACACAAAGTCAGGATGCTGCAAAAAGAGGTTTAAAAAACTTTACTACGCAAAGTTAGTGGCTTCGTAGCATTTCAAAGTAGTAATTCAAAAGTAGCATTTCAAAATGATATTCCACAAATCCTTAGAGTTCATTGGGATGGTAAGCTATTACCAGCATTAAATGTAAGAGATACGAAAGAAGAGAGACTACCAATTATTGTTTTATTTGGTGACAGAGAACAGCTCATTGGTGTTCCAAAATTACAAAATTCTTCAGGAGAAGAGCAAGCAAATGCTGTTTGGACTGCTTTAACACACTGGGGTCTGGAAAATAATGTGCAAATTTTGTGTAGTGACACAACAGCTTCAAACACTGGCCGCTTAACACTAGATATACCAAGACCAGTCAAAATGACTGGCTTAAGGCCATTTTCTCCCTAAAAAAAATCATTGGTATATCTAGTGTTAAATGGTGCATGTATTCGTTTAGAACAGAAACTGAACAGAGAAATGTTGTTTTTCCCATGTCGTTTGAAAGACCTGAGGAAAAAATGGAAATGCATTAATATTGATAGTATTCAAAGTGGTAAAGATCATGTGGAACAGCATTTCAATAAGACAGAAATTAATGAAATGTTAGTTATTTTGGAAAAGGAATTGAACAAGCAAATACTAAGACGCGACTTTAAAGAACTCATTGAACTGTGCATAATGTTTTTGGGAGTAGATGGTGAAAAGTTAAAATTCATCGTCCGGGTGCAATACATCAAGCTCGGTGGATGGCCAGAGCGATTTATTCCTTAAAAATGTTTTTGTTCAGATCCCAACTTGCACTATCAGTCGAAGAAGAGATTGCTTTAAGTCTGCTTCCTCGAAATGGTATTGAGCTTGCTTCCGGACCACGAACGTAACTCTAATAACTTTTCCGGCGTCTGCTTCCTCGAAATGGTATTCGAGCTTGCTTCTGGATCACGACCGGAACACTTTAGTCACTGGAACGGGCGTCCTTTCTCCCCAGACTGGCTGTCTTTTTCGCACGGGTTGCTCCTTGCCAGGAACGGGCGTTTTTCTTTCTCTCAGCAGTGGCGGATCCAGAATTTTTTTTGGGAGGGGCTAAAATTTTTAAAAAGCTTATTTCACCCAATTAAAATGTACTATAAATTAAAATTTTAGTCTAAACCAATGTATTAGGCTTTTGGGAGGGGCTTAGTAATAAAATATGACCATTTTAGCTATTTAAAGTGAATAATAAAGCAGAATGTTACCCTTGAGCAATCTCTTTTGGGGGGGGGGAGGGTTGAAGCCCCCTAGCCCCTCCCCTGGATCCGCTACTGTCTCTCAGACTGGCTGTCTATCTCTTTCAGGAACGGGCGTCCTTCTTTCTCTCAGACTAAATATGCTGCTATATACAAGTAAATAAGAGTTCGTTGGACACATTAATGGAAGACTAGTCCTTTCACACGGGCAGAGCCCTTCAGTCCACAACCAGACTTGCAAAAAACAGTTTACAGGGCAGTGCCCTACAGTCCTTCAATCGGACTTCAAAAATTATCAGTTGAGGACCTCTCTCTAGAACCTCACCTCTTCAGCTCTCGCTCCGAACTGCCAACTGCTCCGGGGCTCTCTTATCCGGTTTCTTCCCCCCTTCATCTTTTCGGATCTCTCCAAAGACGGGGGTGGATTCAAGGTTCCCCAATTGGTCCGTATCTGGCGCTTGTACATCTCCGCTAGACCGCACCTTCAGGTCCGCTGACGTAGGAGCTATCAATTTCGGCAGCTCTAAGAAGGTGTGTTCCTTTGTAAAAAACTGTCTGGAAAGGCGACACCAAGTCTGCCCTTTTATGCGGATCTATGAATTTTACAGGGCTTGGTAACCACGACTCTGATTTCTTCAACGCCGGTTTCGATAAACTGGTATCAAGATGGAAATAATTCTTGGA